>JAAMXS010001298.1:0-18057 GCA_019693525.1 Cylindrotheca fusiformis | reverse complement strand
GGAGGTGGTTTTCATGCATGTGTTCTTCGAGGGCATGCTATGGCACATAATGTTGGCATGCTTCAGGCTAAAGTTTTCGAACATATCGTTAATCGAGCCTGCCAATGCAAACGATCTGCCCCGAATGATAGTAATTAATGTCGTTCGTCGCAAAAAATATTATGATTGAGGAAAAGAACCGGCAGGAAGCGTTAAGTGATGGGCAACCGTCTTACATCTTTGTCCGTGAGCGCGTCGGGCATTGATTCATTTGATCAGTGCAGTCAGTGAAAATTGAGTGCTATACCTATTGGACTACAATGGTACTATTTTGAAATTGCTACGAACGACGTTCTTTTGGGTTGCCGTATGCAATCTTTGCAGTCGCATCCCATATATCATACCGTTATACTTGTTTGTCATTATGTCAGATGCGATCTGCCGCAAGATGGCAGCATTAGCAATCTTGTGCCCATATTTTCTTTCCTCAACCTGAATGTTTCCCTCGACAACAAACAACAGCAGCACAAACAGCGAACCAGAATGCCGGCCCAACGTAAACAAACGACGACAGCCATTGCCCCAACAACGCCATGTGATCATCAACTAGAGATTGCTATTTTACAGAGCCCCAATGTCCTGAAATCAGACGATACAAGAATAGTAAATAATCGAACGTTGAGCGGGCAAACAATCAATCCACAATAAGGGTTACCGGAAAATCAATCATAGCTCAGAATTGGGAAAGCAGAATTACTTTAATAGCTGAACCCGTTCTATTGTTATCCTCAGTTAAGATTTCCAAGCGGTGTGCAGTCCCAACAGCCTACTCTATGGCAGAGTAGCATCGCAACACGAAAGAAACGACCCCTTCCCCTTCCTCTGTGAGTTCTTGGATATCGCTGGTAGTTGTGCGCTTCAACGCATCTAGTGAGAATGCACGTTTGGAGACTCCATCTTCATCCAGCAGCAGGCACTTTACTTCTAATTTCTTTTCCTTCAGGGCTTGGGCAATATCCTCCGGCATGTCCGAAATGTAGGAAGAATTCGAAGCATCATCGCTGTACATGGCGTCGTAGAGATTGAGCTCTGGGGACACAGGTAGCACCAAGGCCTTCACACGTTCTGTAGCTTCATTTGTGATCTGCAGACGGATAAAAGTCAAGGACTTGTAATTGGCTCTTTGCAGTAGATTTCGAATAGGTGGGTGTACGAGCTCTGCATTCTTCCTTTGTGCTCGGAACACAAGCCTTATTGGATCCTTCGACTTCAGTGCAAGCTCAAATAAATCCTTGGTAGAAGTACTGACGAGGTCTTCAATAGAGAAAAGGCGGGACTCCTCCATATTCGTATCAAAGAGGACACATTTGATTTCGTGGGTGTTCTTTTTGATTCCTTCAAGTACTTCCGAGGGAAACTTTCTCACATTGCTTTCTGCAAGCACCTTAGAGTCGTAAATAGAATCGAAAACACTCAGATCCTTTTCAATCGGAACATCCAGGAACTTGGACGTTCCAGAACTCTCATTGGATATGTGAATCTTCATGGTCGAAGCGGGATTGTGATCGCGTGCTTTGCCGCATGTATCGCCTCCAATTTCTCGAAACTGCAACAGCAGAGAAACTGTGTCTTGGGCTCCAGATGCAAGGAACGCAAGACGTCTTGTGCTTGTTGCCTTCAAGTCCTCCATAGAAAAAACATGGGTATGCTGCCCGGCTTGGTCCAGTAAAACGCAAACTATTTCATGGGTACCACTTTTGACCGCTTGCGCTACATCTTTGGGCCACTTTCTGATTCCGCATGACAACACCTCATCATTCTCGTATACTGTGTCGAAAAGACTTGACTCTTCTTCGACAGAAACCAGCAGATCCGTCGATCGCCCTGATAAGTTGTTTTTCAATCGGATTTGCAAGTGCTTTGGTAGCGACCCGCTATGTTCGGTGAAGGGCGAAGGTATGGCCTCATGACAGTCTTCCTCGTTTTGAAGGAGTTCAACCTTGCGATATCTAAGTATAAAATGAATCGGATCTTCTCCACGCCTGGTTGACTCTGCCAGTGCCTTTGTGCTCACATCTTTCAAGTCATCAATTGAATAAGCGACATTGTCTTGGTCACTAACGAGAGCACACAGGACTTCAAAAGATTTACTCTTCAAATTTTCAGCAATATCATTTGGCCATTGGCGTACACCAGCGGAAAGGACTTCATGGTTGTTGTAAATACCATCATATAGATTCATGTCTTCTGTAATCGGGATTTCAAACGTTGCTGAGCTTCCAGTAGATTCATTTGTGATCCCTATCGTTAGATCCGATAGAGGGTTTGATTCGCCCTCTCTTTCGATGGCTCCTGCAAGCTTCCGCAAACGTAAAACAAGATGAATGGTGTCGTACGGAGTAGCCGATAGCTCCTTAAGTTGCATTGTGGTAGTACATTGCAAGGAATCGGTTGAAAAGGTGTGGGCCACCTTTCCGTCCATGTCCAATAGCACGCAACAAATTTCAGCTTCGCCATCTTGCACCTGTTTCGCAATTTCCTTTTTCCATTTCCGGATGCCAGCTTTCCTCACCAGTGCATTATCGTAGACAGTTTCGTAAAGATTCACTTCCGTTGAGATTGGAACGACAAAATCTAAGGAACGTCCGGCTGACTCATTTGTAATGTGTATTCGCAATTCACTGGGAGCTACTCCACCTGAGTCCACACACTGCTGGGATGAGCCATCCTTCCCGCCTGTGCCTACGCAGTCGCCGCGTAGCGCCGCTGTATCATCATTGTCCATATCCCCTTCTCCCCTTCTTCCTTCATGTTTCGTATACCGACCTTCGAAAGCATCCATGGACACTTCCGGCTCGTTCGCTATTTGTTCTGTATTTTCATTTGAGCCATTATCTTTGGCTTCCCCGCCTGATCCGGACTCAGACCTTCGTCGCCTTCTTCCAAACAACCATTTCAAAGGTCTAGATGGTTTCTCAGTTGTATTTTCTATCTCAATACCGTCAACATTGACGTCAGGGACTTCGGTGGCAAATTTCTCTGGCGATTCTGCTGTGTTGTCGAGTTCAGCTGCCACCTCGAGTGGTTCTCGAAATCCTTCTGTTTCTTTCGGCAATACGTGATTTGTATCCTTTTCTTCTACTGCTGTTTCAGGGGGAGAAATCTGGTTTGAGCCAGATACTTCCAAAGCCGTGGAGGTTGTTTCTTTCTTCATATCAAGCTCCTCCGCAGAGGTAGGCTCCCTCTTTTTTGATTTTCTTCCAAAGAGCCACTTTAAACGCCCTGATGAATTTCCTGCACTACCCTTCACCATTTCATCGCCAGCAAATTCAGACGAATCTCCGCTTTCAGCAGCTTGAAGTGTTTGTTCTTGATCTCTTGTATCTTCACATGTAGCCGTCGCATCGGAAAACTCATCCTGTGGTTCGCTGTTCTGGATCACTGTGACCGAGCTTTCGGGCTCCTCCACTTTTTGTTCTTCTGATACCGATTCTTCCAGGTGTTCCACCGATCCCCTACCGACCGAGCGAGGCTCAGATTCAGACGATTTCTGAATGTTATTAGTTGTATCCAACTTTTTCATAGGGAAAACTTCTTCCGGTTGGGCATTTTCCTGGTCTCTGGGAACACTACTGGACTTCCTGCGTCTCTTACCAAAGGAGAACCAATGGCGCGACCCTGCAGTTGTCTCCGCAGCATTGTCCTCTTTCTCGCTGGCTGTTCTTTCAGCTGTATCAGAAGCAGAAAGCCCCACTTTACAGCGGCTGTCATCATCTTTGGCCATAGATTGCCCAAGATCGGGTTCTTCTGGCAGGCTCTCGGCAGTAGCCTTTGCTTCGCCAGTTAGAACTGCCCCTGTCCCAACTTGAGCACCACCGATTGCGCCCAGTTTGTCGTCATTTCCGCCATCAAGCGAGCGATTATCAAGGGAATTTTGCTCCGATAGGACTCCAGACGGTGATGCCATGTCTGTTGCGACCGGCGACGGATCGTTGCAGCTAGCATCGCGGCCAGGAGATACTGCAACAACGTTCATGAATCCACTCATGTCATGCTGGTTGTCCTCAGACCTGTTGAACTCTGATCCGCGACCCTCGGCACTAATGCAACTACCTGCGATAGAACTACCTTCTGATGAAGACCCATATGCAGATATCATGGCTTTCATCAACTCGGTTTGGGACTGTGAAAGAAGGTTCTCTGAAGAAGCATTGCTCTCGATGCTACCTCTTTGTGTCTTAGGCGAATGCAGACGATCGTCCGAGACAGAAGCCTCGACATCGTCCAAATCCTTCGCATGTTTTTCGACGTCTCCGTCTTTTCTAGAGCTCACACTAGCTCGTTCATGCTCACTCACAGAGTTGTAGTCCTCATACATCGTGTTATCTTCCTCATCACCTGACATTTCCTGCAGAAGGTTGTCTATGGTTTTGTATGCAAGGCCACGGCTTGCGGCATGATCAGAGGACGCCTCACTATCGCTCACACGGAAATGTGTTGCATCCAGGAATTCGTGGCTATCGGTAAAAGAGTCATAACCACTCAACGAACAGTTGTCGATCACCCTTATGCTCACCCAACCTTCCTTCGTCAGCAGACTGTGATCGGAGTGCGGGTCTCTGCCATTGCTTTGTAATTCTTGGTTCAAAGCAGTAATCAGCTTGTTGCTCCCTGTGATTCCTTTCTGTACGAGACTCACCGATTCCGTGTCACATTCCAGCATGCCTCTATGCAAACCATCACCTTCATCCGACGCAACCTCATAAGTCGAGGTCACGCTTTCATCCCTAACCACACCATTGGCTTCTTTCTTCTTCATTGATGAGTCATAATCGTTTCTGCTGGAATGGCCATTCTTGTTGATCTGGGGTTTTGACCGTATCCTCTCCCAATGGATAATAACATCTCGGTCCCCCCCAGTTGTCTCTTTATGCCCGCTACATGCATTCGATGAACAGCGATCGTCGTTGTTGGACATTGCAACACTGTTGATCTTGGGTCTAGTGCTTACTCTCTCCCAGCGGATGAAGGAAACTTGATTCGACGCAAAGTCGCGACTGGAGAGATCAGCAGCCATTTCATGTGGCTGTTCTTCTGTGGTTGACTTACTATCAGTCACCGTCTTTTCCAAGAGTTCGCTGCTCAAGGTACTAGCCTTGCTCAACTGAGGCTTCACCCCGATTCGTTTCCACTGAATCAGTATCACCGGTGTAGTGTCAACTTCCATCTGATCTGCTTTGGCATTTTCACCTTCATCCGACGCTTCTTCATATGCCGAGCTCATACTTCCTTCTTTGTCCAGACCACTGGGTTCATTGCGTCTCTTACCATTCAATAAGGATTTAACATTGCTGCTGTTGGAATTGCCATCCTTGTCGACGCTGTTCGTTCGCGGTTTTGATTGTACGGCCTTTTTGTCCCCCTCCGATGAACCAAAAACGTCATTTTTGGATGTGCCAGCCCTGTTGGAGTCGCCATTGGCAGTTTTGTGGGAGACAATTGCAACGTTGCCCAGTTGTAAAGTGGTCGACATATTTGCTGTTTTCCCCGAGTTGCCATCGTTGCCTTCGATTCTCACCGTACTCGATTGGGGTGATACCCCTGGTCTCGTCCACTGGATGACAGTCACTGGTTCAGATACATGCTCCATCTGCTTTTCCAGTGTAGCACCGCCTGTAGTCGATGCAACATTATACCGAGAATTCACACTTCCCGTGGTATCCGTCACCAGAGAATTCATGTGCTCCATGACTCCTATTGATGACCCATTATCACCGCTATTGGCTGTGCCAGTCGACTTGGACTTGGGTTTGGGCCGTATTCTCTTCCAGTCGAAAACGGCTGCAGTTTCCAAACCCTCATCTTTCCGCAATGTGTCCTCCCCATAAAGCGATTCAATCTCACAACCAGAGCTGTCGCTTGTGCTAGCACTTCTTTCAATAACTTTGTTGACCCAGTCACGGACATTTTGACTATTGCATTGCGATATTCGTTCCCTGTTTGCAAGCTTGGGGGTACTGCTTCTTAGAGATTCATCACCTGTGATCGATGCAATTTCAAAATCGGAGCTATTGCCCAGTGCTACCTTGCTGTTGTTGTCCTTAGTGTTGTCCTGATCGTCGCTGGTGTCGAGCTTGTTATTTGCGAAAATTCCCTCATCCAGCATGAGATCTTCAATGGACATCTGGAACTCATCCGTATCATCGTCGTGCCCCAAAGAACGCGCACAAGTCGAATTTGAGGAGTGGCTATCGTCGCTACGAGTCGCAAACTCAAAAATTGTTCCCAACATCTCCATTCCAGACGCTGGGTACAAGTCTTCACTCGAACTCGACGATGAAGATGAGTCATATGAGAATTCTATAACTCCCAATTTGACTCCGTTGATCCAAGCTGCATCGGGTGGGACCTGTTTTTCTGGAGTCATTGGAAAGAAGGACGAAACCCAGTTTTTTTTGCCGGAATCATCACGGTCAGCATCGTTGCTCCCCTGAAGAGATTCTTGAGTTTGTCCATTGTCCGATTTCACTCTTCGTTTAGTATGTCGACTGACAATCTGACGCATCTCTTGTAGCTGGTCCTCTATTCTGTCAATATGCAAGTCAATGTCCACTCCATCACAATTGGCGTTTGCTACCATGGATGCCGGTGAAGCATCAGCCCCCGCGTTCGTTGTTGTAGGCTTTTTCGAATCATCAACCTCAGTTCTCACTGATACGGGCTCTGTTGAAATATCGACCACAGTGTTGGCTGATATGGACTCTGTCAAAAGGGTAGCAGGTTCTGGATTCGTAATTTGATCCATTCTCCTTTCCAACTCGCTCCAAAGTTGCAGTTGTAGGTCTATCTGTTCTTCTAGACTTTCAATCATCTCTTCATCATCGTCATCTGTTTCATTGAGCTTCGCTCGGAGGGTTTGAAGGTTTCGTATCACCACTTCTGTCTCCTTTGTCAATGCTTCCACCTTGGTTGTACTAATTCGCCGTTTGGGTGGTTTCCCATTTTCGGTCCATTGCTGCAAATACTCTTTCAATTCCTGCAACATTCTCTGCGACTCTGGGTCTTGAACCTCAAGATCGTTTAGCACCTCCAGTATTTTATGCGCTTCAGTCCCAGTGACCAGCGCGTGCTTTTGCTGTCGGAAAGCAGCTTGTGCCGTAGCAAGTTCTCGTTCGACTTTCACCACCTTTAGACGAATATTTTCTAGTTCTTCCTGCTGGATTTGCTGTTGTTCTGCAATTTCAGTATCGAGTTGCCGTTTCAGACGATCGCGGTCAGCAGTAACGGTCTCCAGCTGCTTCCGCAATTGCTCAATCTCTTCAGCAGAGGATGCCTGCTTTTTCAATATTCGCATCCATTCCAGCCTTTGTCTCTGTTGCTGTGACCTGGATATGTCAGTATTCTTATCTAAAGGTGCAATCGCTAGAAGCTGATCATTCTCTTCTGCACCGAATTTTTCGTTTTGCGAGAGAATTGCTTGTGATGTTTCTCCTGCTGAAAAAGTGATGTCATCAGAAGGAGACTGGGTCCCCAGAATTTGGCGGGACACTTCTAACTTCTCAATACTCTCATGCCGAAGCCTCTCATGCCTCGATCGCAGTCGTTGCAGCCTAGAAGAGGGCATGGCGATATGATAATGAATTGGTGCGGTCTTATTATTGGCGTGCCATTGTCTTGGAGGTATCTGCGAAGTTTAGCAAGGATTAATGACTCTTTCTGCCAATCAATTATCCGCCAGAAGCATTCGGAGTGCCGCTAGTCTTGAATCTGTTATACTGTGTGTACAGTGTATTGTAGATTGGGGGCGCCATGAGCAGGACATAAGAACAATGTCCCGTGGTAAAAGCGTATGGTCTACGATGTTCGATTAGCTACCACGTACGTATCTTTCTACAGGAGTGGGCTCAACGGACCATGTGGCGGACATCCAAAAGCGAGCAAGGCGGACAACGACTTTTGGCGATTTTCAGCATACCAACGATCATCTTTCAATGAAAGCAACAAGCAATACAATCATCCAAAAAGTCGCTGTCGACCAATGTTTTTAGCATCTAATTCAATAAACCTTTTCAAATCATGATTCTAAGCCGAAAATTCAATATATGGCTATGCTTAGCTCTTGCACCCACCAATGTTGCCTTGCTTCCGCGAAATCTTTTCCGCGGCGATAGCAGGGCATCTACCTCTTCGCTCGATATGACACTTTCAATTTTGCCGAGGCCTGAGAAGAAAGAGCTCAAAGAAATTGATATCGATGACGTCCTCAGCCAAACGGAATACGCACTCATGGCTGCCAAAGACGTTCTCCCATCTTCTTCATCCCTTGACAAGGAATGGTCAGACATTCAACAGATGCAGCAGGAGATTGATGCCATAGTGGCCGACAAGAAGAAAAAACAGGCTCCATTCTTTCGAAAAATTGAAAGCTCTGTCAGCGATATGCAGGAAGAAATCGAGTTCGCCCACAGCACTAAGATAAATAAGAAAAATGCTGTGTCGAGAACTTCAGCAAAGAGAATGGCAACTGAAAGTGTTAAGAAAGTCTCAGGACAAGCATTTGACGCCGCCAAAGCGTTCTTTGGGTCTAAGGAAGTTCAACAGGCCTCCAGTTTTGCAGCGAAAGCAATTCAAGATGGCTTGAAATCAGCAGAGATGATGGCTGCAACTATGAATAAACCAAGCCAGCCGCAACAGCCGACTCTAGTGGATGTAAGTGAGAGGGATATTGATATTTCTGATGTATTGGCAGAAGCAGAGTCGGCTCTCAAGGCCGCAGAGATCAAGGCGAAGCCTGTCTCCAGCATGCAGAGCACACAATCAACAAAGAAACAGACTACCAATATTCTCAAGTCGCTCCTAAGCAAACCTGAAAAAACTCCCCAGCTCGTAGATGTCAGCGACCGAAACATTGATATTGACAACGTCTTGGCAGAGGTCGAAGCAGCTCTGATAGCAGCAGCAACCACCGAAACAAAAACAGAGGATGGGAGGCAAGACGAGCCTCCAAGCAACCCTAGCGTCATGGAGCCAAGGATACAGCAACCTATTGTTGATGTGAGCGATCGTGATATCGATATCAGCAACGTGCTTGCGGAAGCCAAGGCTGCTTTGAAGATTGCCGAAACCGTGCATAAATCGGCGGCGCCAACTCCAACAGTGCATTCTACAGAAGCAGCGTCCTCTGCCTTTGGGGCAACAAAATCTTCTGCGGCGTGGCAGAAGAGCAACAGTATGATTGCCCGGAAGTGGGCTCACGTTGTGTTGTCTCTGAAGCTTCAAAATGACCGAGCAAGTCCTATTCGCAAGTCCAACCGAGCGATCCTTGTGTACAACTTGTCACAGCTTATGCTGTTGCATCAACAATTTCTGAGCAAAAGCAGCGACGGCATTGCCTTGTTTGTCAAATTACAAAATTAGCGGTTAAGTCCAGTGCGAAAGGATAACCGTGCAAACTTAGCGCACACTCTGAGGGAATCTGCAATCATGCCAAAGGAAGCGCTACATTCAGCTCTCGCCAGAGCTGCTTTGTACATTCAACATCAAAACGATAGACGGAGCCCTGTGCGAAAGTCGAACCGTGCCATCCTTGCGTACACTTTAGTTCAGTCTATAATCATGCAAAGGAGATTGTTGAAAGCGGCTGTGGTTTGCGCAAAGAGTCGCAACGATCAAATGCAACCAATCCGAGTGTCCAACAGGAAGAATATTGTTCATACCCTATTCCATGTTTTTCTGCTGCAACGAGAACTGTTGCTTGAAGGCCGAGACCAGATTGTTCGAACCTTGTTATATCTCAAGCTGCAAAATGAGAGGATGATGCCGATCCGTGCTGCGAATCGCTCCATTTTAGTCTCCAATCTATCTGAGCTCTGGGTATTGCAACTGGATCTTTGGGACAGCAGCCGCCAGTTCTTGGCCAAAACTCCACCAATTTTGTCCCAGGCAGTTAAGGTTGTGAGAGAGACGTTCACTGAAGACTTCGAGCCCCCTCCTCCTGAAGCATTTCTGATGGGTCAGTTTTGATTCTTGCGACCATCATACACATGCAAGGAATGCCACACATCCGAAAGCAACTTGACGGAATGTCCGTCCATTCATATGTGGACCTGCACCCAAGGCTAGGTACATCGGCTAGCCAATAGTCAAGTAGAACTTGAAGAATCGAACTAGACTATATAGGCGCCACCATGGTATAGCTTTACCTCTTCACGACCAGTTGTTGTAACAAGTTGAAGTTCATTGGTTGTTTGACCACAGCTATTGCACCACCTGAGAAATGATTCTGCTACATTTTGATAGGACTTCCCCATTTTTTGACTTCATTGTATTACTCCATTGCTCAGAATCCGCTTGCCCGTCGGATGAACAAGTATGCAAGGTGTAATGGGTGCTGCCACGAAACGAGAGCGTATGACAGGGATACAAGAGCGTCTGTCGTCAACCGGTAATGGGCTATGAGCACACGATCAGAGTGATGTCAGCCGTCCCCGTCGATGAAACACTACTGTTATTTTGAGAGTTGCTACTCTCAAAAGCAAGCGGTACTAGGACAAAACACCAGGGTTGAAAACTGGATGACAATGACACGAGAAGTCCCAAGGATATGGGGAAGTTTAGTAGAAGAGATACTGCAAATACACAAAAAATTCTGCAAAAAAAAAAAAGAACCATAATCGTGACACCCTATCCACCTTTTGACCTTGATGGTATCTTTACTGTTTCATCCCTACCAAAATCATACATGCATACACGGCACGCACGCACGTCTTCTTAAAAAATGAACTCACGCAACGGTATTTTTCTACTCTTTCATCGGTAACATGGACCCAAAGTAGACCCAAAGTAGTCTAAAAGCTGCAGCCGGCTTGTTGCAAGATCACGTCTTCCGATACTTCTTGCTCTCTTGTTCAACTATGGAACTGCATCTTTGCTTTCCCCCCCGTCAAATGGTTTTGTGGGCAATGATTCTCCCGTGGACTTCCCTCGTAGCATTCCAGTGTCACAGTGTTTCCATGAATCCCCGACTCTTTCAGAGGGGTACCACCATATTTGGAACCGACATTGATATCAGCGACGTCTTAGCGGAAACTGAAGTTGCTCTAATGCTTGCTCAAGATAGCCTACCGGGCTCGGAAAGGATCGGAGAGGAAAGGGTTGAACTATCCACTTTAGCAGCAGAGCAACAGAGAATTGAAGAAAGCCGAAAACAGTCAATTCCTGTAGATGATATGATAGCTATGGCCATTGCACATTCTGTAGCCGAAGTCGGGAGTAGCTTGTCGCAGCAAGTCGAGCAAGCCACAATGTATGCCCAGAAACATCTCAATGAGAACGACAACGATATCTTAAAGCTTCCAGGATCAATTCTAAGTGAAGTGGGGTCCAAAGCCGAGGAAAATCTACGCCACATGAGAAAATCACAAAGCCAATTTGTTGAAAACTATAAGAGTGGTCAGGTTTTTCAAGACTTGGTCACCTTTCTAAAGTCCGATGAGGCCCACAAAGCTTCATCAGATTTCTTGGACCAGACTGGGCAAGCGTCACTCAACACATTGAAGCTAGTGAAGGCAGGCCTAGAGTCGGACGAAGCAAAGATAGCTAAGCAAAAAGCAATGCAGGCAATACGAAAGGGGCTGGAATCGGAAAAACTGAAATCTTTGCAAAGTAGAGCAGCAGAAGTGATTCAAGAAAAACTTCGCTCACTGAAAGAGCGCTAGCTGCTTGCATTCTGCGCAAGGTCCCTAGCATGGAATGCTGCCAGCAATGAGCGCCCATAAACATAGTTTTGGTAGTGTCAAAGTGTTGTATTAAGCTGAAGTGACAAATGCATCGAATTTTCAAAACGGAAAGATTGAGCGCGGCTTGAGATTCCGCAACCGATCCTGGAGTGATTCTTCCAAAGCAGCCTTTTCTTCGCGAAGTTTCTTTTCCTTTTCCGAGGCTTGGTAGAAAACTTGCTCCAGGTCTTTTTGAAGCTGTGCAGTTTGCTTCGCTTCTTTCTGTTTCTCACGCAGTAGGCGTTGGTTCTCCAGCTGTGTTCTGGCAATCTCCTCTCTTGCATCTTCCAACTGTTGTACAAGAGTTTCATTTGAATTTCTCGAAGCCCTTCCGGCGGAGACACTTCTTGATTCGACCCCCTTCAAATCAGATGAAGCTTCGTCTCCCTGGGTTTCTTGCATTCTTAAGTCATCCTCGAATGTCGTGTGACTCTGATCCCCTACTCTCAAATGACTGTTCTTCAGAGCAAGCTCCGAGTTCTCCTTTTTTAAAGCAGCCAGTTGCTCCTCCAAAGAGTTGTTCCTTGCTTGCAATTTCTATAACAACGGTGAGGAATCCTTGTAACATCAATAATACTGTGAGTTTTTGCTGAAAGTAGCTTACCTTCAGTGAATCAAGTTCCTGTTCAATTTCATCTTCCAAGTCTGCCTTGAGTTGTTCCACTTCAGCCCGCTGTGATTCGATGCGCTTTGTCGCCTCAACCTGCCCATCAGCTAGGCGCTTGTTTTCGGCCCTAAGTTCGGCTATTTCCCTGTCTTTGAGTTCCAATTGGTCAGAAATCCTCCAGTCTTGGTCATCCGTTTCCTCTTCTAGTGATTTCAATTCACTTCGCTTGGCTTGCATTAGATCAAGTCTTAGCTGGTCCACAAGCTCTGTCTGCTCACTCAATTCTTCTTCCAGAGAATCTCGTTCTTCCTGGAGCCGTTCATTTTCTTCAATAAGCGTTTTCAATTCCTCTTCAACCTCGCCCTCAAGATCCGCTTTCAATGATTGCACAATCGATGTTTGTTCTCGGATAGCTTTTCTCATTTTCTTCTGATCACTGGAGAGTTGCTGATTCTCTTTTCTTAACTTGGCGATTTCTTGATTCCTTTCAGCCAATTTCTCTTCCAGTTGTTCACTGTGGCGATCAGGAGTGTCAAACCGAACTTCTTTTTGACGATTAGCCACGTCCAGATCGGACTTGAACTTTGCAGCAAGCTGTTTCTGCTCATCGAGCTGCTCTTCAATGGCGGTTCGACTATCCAACAAACGTTGATTCTCATTTTTTAGACTTGCAATTTCGCGTTGCAGGATCTCAGTATCTGCTTCTTTGTATCTGGCATTTGACACGCTTTGTTGCAAACGCTGGTTCTCTGATTTCAGGCTCAATATTTCAGCATTCAAGTATCCAACCTCTGCACGGTCAGGCGTGACATTTGACACTTCAAAAATCTTCTCTTGCAATCGTTGATTTTCTGATCTAAGACGGTATATTTCATCATTCAAAACTCTTACCCCTGGCTCCTCGTGCTGGGTACTGAATGATGCTCCTTGGTGTCCTCTCCATGCCTCGCCCTTGGCACTCTTTTCAGCTAATAGCTTGCCCCACAAGTCTTCATTCAACTTGTTCGCTGCTTGAATTTCGTCATAATTGCGACGCTTCATCTGCTCCATTTCGGCTTTTAGACTCTGAACTGTCTGCTGCTGATATCGAACTTGATTCTGCGCTTGCACTTTTGCTTCACTTTGCTGCTCCAAATCTCTTGTCAAAGCCAGAAGTTTCTCTTTTGCTATTTGAAGCTCACGACTCAATTCCTCGTCTCGGCGGGAGTCTAGCCTTGCGGTGAAGTCTTGATGCCTCTTTGTCTCAATAAGTCTGATTCAAACATTGTGAGGTATATCATTGAGACCAATCTCTTGTGGTCTAAAACAGCACGTACCGTTGGATTTCAACTCCCATCTCGGCGATTTCCCGATCTTTGTTGGATACTACCTTGGAAAGCGTTTCAGTCACTTGATTAGTCTCCTTGAGAATCGCCACTTCGCGGCTTTTTGCACTCTGGACCTCCGATTCTCTAACTCCCAGCTCTTCGACAAGTCTTTGCTTTTCTGCTTCCAGCTTTTCGATGTTGCTGTACAACTGGTGCAATGTCGCTTGCTGGTGGAGATAGGATTCCCGTTCACTATCCCTTGCAGAGAGCTCCATTCTCAGTTTCTCAGCTTGTGCAGCAACCGAAGCTTTCTCATCCAAAAGCCGTTGTACCTCTGCCTTTTCCGAGTCTATGATGTTCTGCTGCCGTTCGATTTGCATGATCAACGTCTCCATTTGTCGATTAGATAATTCTGGGCTCTCGGAGGTTCTGTTCGTTTCTCGCACACCAGGGAGCTTCAAAGCCGCAGCTTCAAGTTCAGTCTTTCGATCAAAAAGACTGCGCTTTTCGGCGACATGCCTGTCAATTTCTATCTGCTGTGCCTCAAGTTGCTCCTTTAATTGTTCGATCTGTTCGCTTGATTCCGCTGCACTCGCCAAATCTGCCTTCAATCTACTAACATCGACTTCAATAGTAGCCTTCGCATTGATAAGTTGTTGGTTTTCAGCAACTATGGCGGCGAGCTCATTATGTTTTGCTTCTATTTGCCTTGACAAATCTTCGGCCAATCTCTCGGCTTCCTCTCGACGTGCAGCTTCTTGGTCGGCCGTTCCTTCCAGTTTCGAGGATAGTGTCTCTATATCACTTTTCTCAGCTAACATTGAAGTGAGCTCCCCCTGGTTTGCTTCTATCTCACTATATAAGTCTGCAATCAACCCTTTCGTCTCTTCTCGACGTTCAGTCTCGCGCTCGGCCGCTTCTTGCAACTGCAACGAAAGAGTAGCGATGTCATCTTCAAGCCTTCCTTTATCTCTCTCCAGCCGTTGTTTCTCATCGAGCACAGAAGATAGCTCCTCTTGTTTCGCTTCTATCTCGCTCGACAATGTTGCATTCACGTTTTCGGCTTCCTCTCGATTTGCAGCCTCCCGTTCAACTGCTCCTTGCAACTCCGACGATAGCGTCTCGATTTCACCTTCCAGTCTCCCTTTCTCACCCCGAAGACTCTGATTCTCAGCCATAACGGAGTCCATTTCCTCTTGTTGTTGTTCCAGCTGATCGGACAAATAATTGATTTCAGTTTTAAGTCGTTCTGAGCCCGCAATCGCCTCCTCCAACCTATGGTTTGCATCATCATGCGACCTTTCCAACTCTTTGATTTCATCCTCCAAAGCTCTTCTCGATGCAAGGCTTCCTTCTTCTGACGCATCTTTTCCAAGAGAATTCAATACAGTTTGCGGCTGCTGTTTTTCCCGAGACTCCGAATCACCCTCTTGCAGGTCTAACCCCCTGTCGTGCTGACTCATCGAATCATCCTCTCGACCATCGTCATCTTTTGGTTCCCCCATCCCCAACACTCGTAGCAAATCATGACCTATAATCTCATTGTGATCCATTGATGATTCTTGAATGTCCGCAACCAATCTTAAAGTGAGCCTCTCAAGCAATTGAACGTGCTCCTTTAGTTCATTGTGTTCTTGAAGGAGTTCGTGATCAACCATTTCTCTCTCCGTTGCATTTTCATTGCTTGCATCAAATATCGCTAGCGACTTTGCTATCTGTGACTCGGCCTCCCAAGCATCATCATTCAGACCTACCCCCCTGTCCTCCTCTTGGTAGAACGAAGCTTCCTCTTGACTGTCATTGTCACTGGGCTCTCCCATGGAAGAACCCAGGTCTTCTCCTAAGGCTCGTAACAGATCATCGGTGATAATTCCGTGATCGTTCATTGGAGACTTTCGTATGTCCGCAACCAACCTGAGCGTAAGCTTCTCTAGCATTTGAACGTGCTCTTTCAGATCATTGTGTTCCTCCAGTAACTGCTCATCATTGATATTGGATGATTCCGCGAGACGATCGTTTTCTTCTCGCAGCGCCGCAATTTCATTCTCCAACGCGTCCATTTCCGCATCCTGCTTCTTGAGCTCCTCAAAAAGACGCAGATTTGTGGGTTTGAGTGATTCAAGTTCCTCTTCAATGGATGCCATTTTTGTCTGGAATTGCTCCTTGTCTGCCCTCATAGACTCCAGTTCCTCGGTCAACGACTTGTTTTCCTCCTCCACGTCCATTAATGCTCCCATCATCTCCTCCAATGCCTCCTTGGCTTCGGCCGTTGATTTTTGGATTTCCTCCATTGATTTCACTTGGTGTTCCAGCGATTCCAATTCTTCCTTGAGCGTCTTGTTCTTATCGCTCCACTCGCGGACCAAATCCAATCGTCGTTTCTCGGCTGCCTCCTTGTCTTGGACCAACTGCTGATTGGATTCGTTTGCCAATTCCAACTCTTGTTCCAACGAGGACAACCGTTCGGTCCATTGCACGGCTTCTTCCTTCTTTTCCCTCGTTAAACGTATGCATCGTTCTTCGGCCGCAGTTCGTTCCATCCGAATTCGTTGATACGATTCTTGAAGGATTTTGGATTCGGTTTCCATGGAACTCACCAGAGTCATCAGACGATGATTTTCATGTCCCAACGTGGTAATCTGAGAATTCTTTTCCAAATCGGAGGCTTTCGTTTCTTCCAACAATCGTTGATGCGATTCCTGACTGCTTTGCAACTTGATTTGTAAGGCTTGAACATGAATGCTACGCTGAAAGGTATCTTGGTTGGCATCTTCTGTCAAAACTTCAATCCGTTGTTGCAATTGCCGATTTTGAACTCGTGCCGATCGTTTTTCTTCCGCCAAGGTTTCCTTCAATCTTTGATACCGTTCTTGCAAATCCGATTTGTCCCGAATGACCTTGAGTAGCACCTGATCCTGTTCATGAATATCTTGCTGATGTTGAGCTTGAAGCAACGTCCATGCCGATTCATGTTCTTGCTGCAATTCTTCGACTTTGATCTGGAAGGATTTCAGTTGATGCAGGAGCATATTTTTGGTTTCTTCCATTCCCTTGATTTCTTCGGTTCTTTGTCGGACAGATTGAAGTGTTTCCACATGAAGTTGGACCTGTTCCTGTTGCAATATTTGATTGGCCTGTTGTAACATGAAAACTTCTTCCTCGTGTGCTTGCAGGGACGCTACCAGACTGTCACACTGTTTCAGAGACTTTTGATGCTCCATGGTAGCTTGAGACAATTTCACCATACTGTCATGGGCCTGTTGGTCACTAATTTCTTTCTCCGCTTGTAGCTGTTCGTTGTGACGAGTCAAGTTCGTCACCAATTCCCGATGACCATACAATTCCTTCCGTAATGAATTCGTTTGTGCCTGCGATTCTCTTAATTTTGATTTCATGGTTTGTGTTTCGAGTCGGTGCAGTTGTTGCTTTTCGTGTTGCACAGTTTGCAATCGAGCGTTTTCCTGATGGGATTGTTCCAATTTTCGGGTGACGGATTTCAATTCCGATTGAAGATGTTCGACCTGTTGTTGAAAGAGAGAATCTTCTTCCTGTTCCAACAGAAGTCTACTGTCTAGTTCTTCCTGTTGTTGAAGCTCCATTTGGTGCAGTTGATGTTGCAATTCTCGAATTTGTTGTTCGGCCGAAGCTGCGTCTTGTTGTTGTTGCTGCTGCTGTTGTTGTCGCTCGTGTTGCTCTTGCTGTCGAACCAACATTGCCCTTGACCGCTCTAATTCCTCTCGTAGTTTGGATTCTCGTCGATTCGCTTCTTCCAGTTTCTGTTGTTGCTGCTGTTGTTGTTGCTCTTGCTGTCGAACCAACATTGCCCTTGACTGCTCTAATTCCTCTTGTAATGTGGATTCTCGTCGATTCGCTTCTTCCAGTTTCTGTTGTTGCTGCTGTTGTTGTTGCTCTTGCTGTTGAACCAACATTGCCCTTGACCGCTCTAATTCCTCTTGCAATGTGGATTCTCGTCGATTTGCTTCTTCCAGTTTCTGTTGCTGCTGCTGCTGCTCTTGCTGTTGAATCAACATTGCCCTTGACTGCTCTAATTCCTCTTGTAATTTGGATTCTCGTCGATTCGCTTCTTCCAATTGTTGCAGCACCTGCTGATTGGTTTCTTCCAGCTCTTGTTGCTGCCGTTGCAGACTCTTGATTTCTTCCTCGGCCACTGCTGTTGCTGTTGCTGCTGCTTCTGATGATGATTGTCCGTCTTTGTTGCCATTGCTTTGCTGTTGCTGTTGCTGTTGTTGTTCCTTTTGCTGTTGTTGTTGAAGATTCCGTATTTCTCGTTTGGTTGCTCGTAATTGTCGATCAGCCTCCTTTTGATTTGATTTGAATTGTCGTAAATCCTTTTGTAGACCTTCATTCTGTTGCAACAAGATACGAT
>JAAMXS010001297.1:0-10446 GCA_019693525.1 Cylindrotheca fusiformis | reverse complement strand
GCTGCGGTGTCGGAATTAGTCCCTAATTCCGGGGACCCCGATTCGTCTGCCCCAACAGGACTATCCAGCATTCTGCAGTATTTTTCAAGTTTCTCCGGGTCAACCAATGCAACTTTCTGCCGATTGTCTTGGATCGAATCCTGAAATTACTTGTGGGTGCTGCACTATCTGCTGCGACGCGAATGGCGAGAATTGCGAATGGCGAAATGTACTGATATGACGAGAACTATTAGCTAGTTACAGTATAGTTAACTATATGAAACAAGCGTTTTCCTGTAGCGAATTGAGTTCCAATCACGTTCAAACCTTTTTCTTGTTTCGCACACGTTCTTTCTTCAAAACTCTTAAAAGTGGTGCAGTTTATATAACTTGGATAGCAGGTGGTGCCAATTGCATACTATCATTGATATTAGTATATTAGAATCAATGGCTGGTAGTGTCCGCTGGCCGGAGCGGAGGCGGGCCGGAAACACTCTGATGACAACACGGGTGGCAGTATAGGGTTTTTGATTTGCTGCGGTCTGGACGAATGCTGCGGTCTGGATGAATCCTCCTGCATGTAGTTTACGGGTCTTACTTCTCTTGTGGGCATAGTGTTGCTCTTTGAGAGATCTGTATAGCAAGAATAGTTTCTCGATGTGTGGCTGAAACAGCATTTCAATTATTATAGATTTTCCATTTGGGTTGCGTGGAGAGTGTTTCAAAATCTCTCATCGTAGCTTACATCTCTGAATGAGGAGCGAGTGGATCGCTCCATTAGAATCGACCAATGATGTCATTGCCAAAAACAAATCTTGCCGATCGGGGAGCAAGTGTTTTTGTAGTTGGTACATACTTCCAGAAAGCCAGAAAGGTTTATATTGTTGGATCACAGCAGTGAGGCGGCAAAGTGGTGGTACTTTTTAATTGAGACCTTGTAGATGGGCTTCAAGGGCTTGATGGGCTTGATGATGGGCTTGAAGGGTTTCCAAGTTTTTTACCAACACTTTGTGTTCGTAGGAATCTCCGTCTTGCATTTGACCTTGTAGTTTGGCTTGAAGGGTTTCCAATTCACAAACGAACTCGTCATTTTGGCTTGAAGGGTTTTCAAGTTTTTCACGGACACAAACGAAATCGTCATTTTTGGGATCAATCGTCACACCATCACTATAATAAGGGGCATTTTGTGACTCCTTTTGTTTCTCCTTGTCGAGCTCCATTTCCATGGTTTTATTTTTTGTTTGATGGCACTATACTCTGAAGGGGGATCGTTCGTTCTCGTTGGATATATTCAAATAAGGCGTCGCACAGGAAACTGGATATATTGAGGTAATACATGAAGCCCGCCGAGATGGTAAAGTTGTGATATATGAATAAGTCATGGTTGAGATTTGCTGTTCATATCCGAAACAATAATCGAAAGACTTCAGAGAGGATGTGCGCGCTGTAGTGTGCGCAATTTGCTAGTAGTATGATGAGAGAGCGCTCAGCCACCACCATATATCAAATCCAACACATCATATAGTTTCATGATACATATAGGACGAAACCATCATGATGGAAGAAAACAAAATTTATGGGAGCCACTGCTGTTGGAAACAGAGCGAGATGTTACACCCGTTCCCTCTGCAGACCATGTTGTTGATGACGCGTCGAACGGGAAGGACGAAATATTCGGAAACCTTTTTTGGAAGGTTTTTTATTGTTCTATATTCCTTGTTATTATTGCTACTGGAATCTCTGCGGGTGGGTGTTATATATATTGAGTACTTTAGTTCGATTCGAAACACTGGTTCCAAAATTCATCAGACATCATATGGAAACCGTTTGGCGAGAGAGAGAGTTGTCCTATTACCATTAGGTGTGAACATCTTTGATCTCGATCCAGTCCTCGCCATCTGACCATATATCGAAGACAACGATGATGCGACTTAACGGTTCTCCTTGGTCACGGCTTTTTTCCTGGGGTCAGTGATTGGCTGAAAGAGCTGACGAGAATGACCGCGTCACTGTTGAATTGTGTATGCCCCACCATCACATGGCATCACACACTGTCTGTGGACGTTATTGCCTCCTAATATTGGGATCTTTCAAAACTTTCAAGACAAATTTGGTTTACAGTCGTAATTCTATTGAGGGTATATAGTCTTCCAAGAACCGAAAGAAAATTGGCCCTCGTCCTGACGTCTGCAACAACAACAACAACAACACACACTGGACCTGAGTTATAGTTACGGGGTATAATACCATCATCATGCCAAGTTTTCACTCCAAAACTTAACATATAGCTAGTAATAGTACGAACCGTATTTGTCATTATCTTGATTTTGAGAATTCAAAAACTAAAGAATTATTCAAAAGATATAGCTGCTGCTGGGTATAATATAGTAGTAGTACCATCAGTGAATGCCTGAGTTCCGAACTCCCTCACTCCATGTTCAAATTCTTGGGCGAGCAACAATCATATTGGGATGATGAACAGATATGGGTGATGGGCGAGGTATATATAGCCATATACTCGATTTTCTTCTTCTTCTTCCTCCTTTACACACAAATCAAAAGTATAGTGGTGGTAATATAGAAATTGCAAAAAATATCTTTTATTGCTTCACTCATTTGACGACAATGTATCACAGACTATACTAAAACAAAACTTCTCTACAAAGTATAAACCTAAAAGAACTTCTCGTAGTATAAAGTAATTGTAGTAGTAAAGTGGTAAATCATGCTGTTGGCGGGAGATATGGTCTTCTCTCCTTTTTTCCTTCTTGTTGTTCACTTCTTCCTTGTTACCCTAACCCTATTTTAATGGGCCAACTTTTTCTTGATTTGAGCAATGGCCTTTCCTGGATTCAAATGTTTGGGACAGACTTTGGTACAATTCATAATGGTATGACAACGATATAATTTGAATGCATCATCCAATTCGGCCAATCGTTGTTTCGTCTTTCCATCACGTGAATCTTCAATCCAACGATAGGCTTGCATCAAAACGGCCGGACCCAAATACTTGTCAGCATTCCACCAATAACTTGGACAAGCAGTAGAACAACAGGCACACAAGATACATTCATACATCCCATCCAGTTTGGCACGATCTTGACGAGATTGTAAAAATTCCGCCTGACCTTCCTTTTTTTCTTCGGCGGGTTGCAACCATGGTTCAATGGAACGATATTGTTCATAAAAGTTTCCCATATCGGGAACGAGATCCTTCACCACGTACATGTGAGGGAGAGGATAAATTTTCGTAGCCTTTTTGGCATCCTCATCTTCAATATAGGACAAACAGGCCAATGTATTGACACCATTAATATTCATGGCACAAGAACCACAAATCCCTTCCCGGCACGATCGACGAAAGGTCAAGGTCGGATCTTGTTCATTTTTAATTTTGATCAAGGCATCCAATATCATTGGACCACAATCATTAAGATCGACCGGATACGTACTCAAATATGGTCGTTGTTGTTGTTCGGGATCCCAACGATACACCTTGAAATATTTAATCTTTTCATTCTTTTTTTTCAAAGAGTCCGCAGCTCCCGATTTGAGGGAGGCTTCCGAAGAAGAGGCAGCACTACTCAACGAACGAGCTGCCAATGAGAGAAACTATAAAAGAAGAGAGAGAATGAGACAATGGGGGTATGGGAGAAGAAAAAACAGGCCAACAAGCTACAACAAACAACAATCTACTACTACTACTACGTGACCGAGCAGGAAAAAAAAAACGAATGCGAACAGTTGAAAATCTCTCTTACCGCTGGAGGAACCTCCTTCTTTCGTAGTGTTGCATTCATGACGACATTCATCTTATGCTTTCTTTTTTGTTGTTGTTGTTGTTGTGGAATCAAACTGTGCAACTGTTTCTTCTTCAAAAGAGAGAGAGACTGTTGTCAAATCCAATATGTATCAATGACTGTATCCCAAAAAGCCAACACACAAGATGGAGAAGGCAAAAAAAAAAGGATCTGGCAAGAGAGAGAAGGCATTCGTCGCTAGCAGTAGTGTCAGCAAAAACCGTTAAATATGATTCTCCAATAACCGTTATATTCTTTAGGGTTCGCAATGTACTGTTGCTGGTTTGATTTCTACGACTCCGAACGACGAAGCACACGGACAAAGGACGAACGACTTTCTGATTCGACTCCAAATGTCGAAGCATGCGGACAAAGGACGGGCGTACGTCTTCTGATCAACCCACGCATGATGAGTTTCTTCGAAGCTCTCTCTACATACAGTAGGTGCTACACTTTAACGATACCCAGTGTAACTTCGAAAATGTATCGTTATATCGAAACTATCGTTATTATAATGGGGGTGTGGTGGCTTGCCCCCACGAAAATGGGGGTGTGGGGGCTATACCCCCACCAAAATGGGGGTCTGGGGTGCCCCCAGCGGGTAACCATAGTGATAACAGGGTCTTAAAATGGGGGGTTCCCCTAATTCTCGTATGTCCCCCGAAAGTAGTGTGTTTTGAAACCGTATTGTTATCTCGGAATATCTCTTATTGAAAACATCGTTAAAGTGTAGCACCTACTGTACCCCAAAGGCCAATCAAACTTCATCGTTGCTCTACAGTACGTACTTTGTACAGTATGTACAAATCTGTACTTGGTGTGACGTCAGTCGAATGGCCTGAACAGCCTTACACCCAGGTAGATGCGAAAAATATAATTAAAAAAATCCACCAACCAGAAGCGAAGGATTTTGGTTTGGATGGAGGAGGGATGGCCTTGGAAAACATTGGAAGAAAGCAAAAAAACAAAACAGCACACACACAAAAAGACGAGAACGACGAGAACAACACGTTTGACATCCCTTTTCTTGCATTCACAACCCCCCTACTACTAGCATACTTGAATAATCTTTCAATAATCATGGCAACTTCTACTGATAAATCAGATTTGACGCCCATTACAGTCATTACTGGTTTCTTAGGATCTGGAAAGACAACTTTCGTCAATTACATTCTCAAGGAACAAAAGGAATGGAAAATTTGTGTCTTGGAAAATGAATTTGGTGAAGTTTCGATTGATGATGGACTTGGTAAGAAAAGAATGATTGAATGAACGACGAAAGAGAGAGAGCACATTGTCTCAATTCCTTTCTTTTTTGTTTTTCTCTTTTGATTCTTGTATCCTTGTTTTTTTTTGGTCGACTCGTGTGTTGTTGTTGTTGCTGTTGCTGCTGCTGCTGCTATCTGCCAATACTACTACAACTACAACAACTACTTCTACTTCTACTACTGTTGCTACAACAAACAACTACTACTTGTGTAGTTGCGGAATCATTGGATTCACCAGAAGATTTGATTACAATGGATAATGGTTGTGTCTGTTGTTCGGTTCGTGGTGATTTGGTCCGTACATTGGGACAATTGGCGAAACGTCGTAAGGAATTTGATGCCATTTTATTGGAAACGACAGGATTGGCCGATCCGGCACCGATCGTTTATACGGTCCAGACCAATTCGAAAATGAGTGAAAATTATTATATTGATAGTATCGTATGTTTGGCCGATGCGAAACATATTCAAATTCATTTGGATGAAAAGAAACCGGAGGGTAATATCAATGAAGCATTGCAACAGGTTGCATTTGCCGATAAGATCTTATTGAATAAAATTGATCTCGTTACGAAGGAAGAAAAGGATGCACTCAAACAACGATTGGGCAAAATTAATAAATTTGCGACACTCATTGAAACGGAAAAATCACGTGCCGATTTGGGACAAATCCTGGGAATCAATTCGTTCCAAATGGAATCCATTCTCAATTATGATCCTGACTTTTTTGAAGTTCAAGAACAAGATTCGAAACATAATATTGAATTGGTCCAATCGGTCGGTATCCAATTCAAGGGTGAATTACATGCCCAATGGTTCAATATGTTCATGATGGATTTGTTACGAGAACGTGCTGCCGATATTTATCGTTCCAAGGGATTATTATCCTTTCATGGACAGGGTGATACCAAATTTGTATTTCAGGGTGTCCATGAACAGAGTAAGTGTTGTGTTTTGTGTTGTGTTGTGCATGTGTGTTGTGTGTGCATGTGTGCCAGTTGCAACAACAGGAACTTTGTTGGAAAGACATATACCATGAAAGTGTACTGACGTTGTTTGTTCATTGTCTCTTTCTTTCTTCTCTTCTCTTTTGTACTACTTTATTATTTTATAGTCAATTTTGGACCTGCCAAGGACCCATGGAAACCTGGTGAAGAAAAAATTAACAAGTTTGTATTCATTGGAAAAGGTTTGGATCGAAAGCAATTGACCAATGATCTCATGGAATGTCTCTACAAGGAAGATGATGAATCAAAGCAATCGTAAAAAATCAAAAAGAAAAAGAAAAAGAGAGAGAACCTGCACACAAATTGTCGGGAAAATGAATAGTAGTACTATAAGAAGGGGAGATGGCCACAACGTTCTTTTTTTGTTGTGAAGGTCCCCTGCGTATTACATACACACTAACTATTATTATTACTATTATTAGCCTCATAGAAGTCAATTCCCTGTTGTTGTTATTGTTGTTGTTGTTTCTGTGTGTCACCATATTTTCCCATGCTCCGAGAAGAAGAAGAAGAAAAAAGTTGCAGTATATGCAGGTCACTGTCTTTTTATCGCTGAATTATTAGCTTTCATCATCATCATCATCTCTCGGCTTGCTCTCTCTCTCTCTCTCTCTCTCGATCAAGTTGGTGGTGATAGTAGTAGTAATCGTATGAGTGAGTAGGGACAGCAATAATGAGATTGGGTGGTTTTAGAATAGAGATCCAGAAAACGGAACCCGGAATGGAAAACGGCATCCAGAAAACGGAACCCGGAAAACTGTATCCATGAAAACGGCATCCAGAAAACGGAACCCGGACGCGACAGGATTTTGGATCAAGAAGCATACGCAAAAGAATGATATATACACTCTTTCCAACAGCAGTCAAAGGGTAGATGTCAGGTCTCAGAATAAGAGAGAGAGAGAGAGAGATCCTGAAGCAAACAGCATATATCTACCGTCTCCTTATCTACTACTTATGATCTTGCGAATAATATCAGCATCCATCACCACCACCAACAACAACATGTTTCAAGGAATTACAGGTCTGCTGATGATGATGCTACTGCTGTTTTTCATTTTCATTGAACCCATCACATGCCTTTCTTATTGTGACGACGATGAATCTTCCTATAACCAAAACAACAACAACAACAAGAACCAATCCTCATCGTAGATACATTTCTTCGTCCAGTCTGACAATGGGTCTTTTACGATAAACCTATTCCACAACAACAACCACCATCACCGGATCGTCGAGATGATGATACCAATAACAAGAAGTATGACGATGATGATGAAGATGATGATGCATCGTCGCCGTATCAAGTTCAACGGAATTTTTCAATTCAATTTGGATGGTTCCAAAGTTCGAGGTTTGTTGCCATAACGACTTTTACGATCATTGGACAGTGATGGTATCGGGATGTTAATACTTTGAACCATCGGACCGTCGTGTTCAAAATTTGGTACAAAAAACACCGATTGTCATCCGAATCGCTTGGGCATTGGAAGCTTATTGCGAGGGTGATATTACAGAAGCCTGGCCGCAAATTGCGGTCGCTCGGAGGCAACTACTTGAAACAAATGATGATGCTAGTAGAGGAAAGATATACTACCAACGGAAGTATCAGAACTGATATGGCTGAGAATGAATGAATTTGAGATTCAAAAAAGAAGAAAGACTGAACCAAGAGCGGATGAAAAAAAGCGAAACGAGTACATTCAGCCCTCGTCTGCTGAGCGGGATCAAGATTGGTTACCAGCCAGTAAAGAACCCGAAACCGATTGATGTTGTTGGAGTATAAATCGAACCCTTGTTGATTTATCAACTTTGCAGTTCAGCATAAAAGGCTCCTAATAATGACAAAAGAAAGAATCCAAACAGAGAAAAAGCAACTTTTTACTAGACTGTTGCTGCATTGGGCCCTAACGACTGGATGGATGCGTCCCAAAGAGTTTCTGCGAAAGAGAATCGATAGGGCCCTATCAGTTATCTTTCGATCCAGGTCATTTTTTCTCTTCTCGCCAGTTGATGCGTGGCCTCTATACTTCGGCCATGATTCTTTGGTAGCTCTTCTCTTTCTTTGGATATATTTTTGAGCTCTAATGCACTCGTTTGTGGTGGCGGTTCTTCAGAGATTGACCCCGCAGCAAAAAGAAAACCATATGTATATAGTACGCGGCTCTCAAAACCCAGAGATTTCTTTGCATTTTGTACAGGTCGAAGGCAGAGGAAAGTCTGTAGTTGTTGATGACAAGACGTGAACACTTTATGGTCAACTAGCCTCTGTGGATACATCTAGAAAGAGTTGCTCAAAAAGAGAACTAATTGGGCCTCTTTTGACCCCGGTCATTCTTTTTCTCTTGCCCGTTCGTTGATGCTGCGGCCTCTATATTGCGGCCGTGCCTACTAGTAGCCCTTTGTGGAGAATTTTGTCGAACACGGTTTTATGTCCCTTTTTTAATAATAGAAATCCCGCGAAAGAGAATCATGTGCAGTATCATACCCAGAGATTTTTTTGCACTTACACAGATCGAGAGCGGATGGTTAGTAGTAGTTGCGGATAGCAGAGAGGATGACAAATGGTCAACGAAGTGGAATAGCTGTCCTGGAACGAAGTTTCTGATCCCAACACTTAATGGTTTAGTTCTACGAATTCGAATAGAAGTCATTAGAGCATTTCTTGTTGGAAAACGCTGACCAGAGCTTTCTCATCTCATAAAATTGGCTTTGAATATTCTAAACCTCCCAAAGCCTACCCAGAAACTCCAGCAATGAGTGAAGATCAAAGCTTGTCCTCCAAGAAGAGCAACTTCACGACAGCATCAAAGTCTAGTTCGAATCCTTTCACTGATTCTGTTAGCAATGACCGCAGCTATGAAAGGGAAGCCTATCAACCTCCCGAAGTAGCGAAACGAGAAGAAGCCAACATCCTAAGGGCAAAGATTTTAGTTGCTTTGATCATTCTCCTAGCAGCAAGCGCTGTCGGTGCCTCCACATACTTGCTTGTGAAGGATCAGGAAAAGAAAGACTTCGAAAATCAGGTAAAGACAAGGAATCTCTTCACGTCCCTCATCTATCCTCTATAGATGTTGTTCCTGACTTTGCTCCTCTCTCCACACGATGATTAGTTTGCGAGCTATGCCTCTGAGATTCTCACTCTTTCGCGGCAAAAAGCCGATCAGTTCTTTTCAGCTTTGGATGCTTTCTCGGTTTCCATTGCCTCGCAAGCAATCTCCGAAAACGCACTTCGCAACACCCGCTGGCCGTTCTTTGCCGTCCCCGATTGGTCTGTTAAGGCAAGGGGGCTTGCAGAACTGACAGGAGTCTTTGACCCTGATATTCTTTTTTTCCCGATAGTGCAGCCACAGGAAAAGGACGAGTACACCGAGTTCGCCACACAAGCAGTCCCCAAATGGTACCAAGAATCCGCTGAGGTGGAAGAAACTGAAATGACTGCCACCGAATTCTGGCAAAGGTCAATCCCTTATATCCATTTCTACGACCCCGAAAACAACTATCAACCCGGCCCATCACCTGGCACGAGTGAGTTAATCCCACTCTTGCAGCTCTACCCTCTCAGGCTTTATCCCGGCTACCCAGTTATGCCAATTCTATTCGATAATGTCTATTCACCGGGAGCAGGTCCACTGGTCGATTTGTCCAGATCCATTCGCAAACCAGTATTGGGGTTCGTAGTGGTAGATGTTGGAACAGACGCTGCAACTCCAGGGAGTATGATTATCCAACCTATTTACAACACAACCAACTCTCGCTCCGAAGATAGAGAGGTTGTTGCTTTCACGGGAATCCAGCTCCATTGGCTGGATTATTTCAAGAATGTCTTGACAGATGGAGAATTCGGTGTCATTGTCGTATTGAAGAGCTCATGTCCGAATCTCTGTGCTTTCGAGCAGCACGACGACGGCTCGGCCTCAAGTGTTCTCACCTACAGGATTGATGGACAAAATGCGGAACTCAAGGGTATTTCCGATTTGCACAATCCAAAGTACGACGACATGGAAATTGCAGATGTCTTTGTGGATCTTGGCATTGATGAATCGGAGGTTCCAGAAGGTATCTGCATTCCAACACTGACTTTGCATGTTTACCCTTCTGAAGACTTGGAGCAGTCGTTTCAAACGGCCCAAGCGATGCAATATACAGGAGTGGTGGCTGCTAGCTTCATCTTCACAAGTTTGGTGTTCCTCCTCTATGATTATTTCGTCCGAAGGCGTCAAACAAAAGTAATGGAAAGAATCATGAGGCAGGACAAAATTGTCTCAAACGTCTTCCCCACTGCCATTCGCGATCGCCTCTATCAAAGCCAAGAAAAACATCAAAAAGGCAATGGCAGGAGGCATTCTGAGCGAAGTGACTTCAACTCCGGTTTCGAAATTCCTGACTTCG
>JAAMXS010001292.1:0-93854 GCA_019693525.1 Cylindrotheca fusiformis | reverse complement strand
GCCCAATATTGGCAGATGCGTTGGTGGCATTGAAGGTTTGCTCTTTGTGTGTGAGTCCCCCAAAAAAGAAGCAGCAACCGAGAACCAGCAAAAGATTCGAGAAGATGGAACCCAACATACTGCCTTGGACTACACGAATTTCATTGGCCAAGAGAGCTTGGATAGCAACAACCACTTCCACAGCATTTCCGAAGGTCGCATTTAGCAGTCCTCCAATCGTCTGGTTGGTATGCAAGGCGGCTTCTTCGGTAAAGTCTCCAAGAATGGCTGCTAGGGGGATCATGACAAAGAAGTTGAACCAAAAGATATACTTTGCGTTCCATCCATTCGCGTGCGACAAGTACGCAAAGGGGATCAGCACCAGAAAGACACTGACACTCTTTTCGAACACAATGGATCGCAGGGCTCGGAGGAGAGGGATCTTCACAGGAGACGCACGGTTGACGTCGGGGAGCAAGGAGCTGGCCTCACTTGCGTCGCTGGGTTGAGGAACATCGTCCGAAGGGAGAAGATTCGCTTTCTCCATCAACATTGAAAGCCGGGCTCTGCGTTCTGATCCATTTAGGCGCTTGGCCAGGGCCTTGGAAGAGAGACTTCCAGTGGCCATTGTTTCGTTGCCACAGGAGTCTACTTGAGTCGAGACACGGTCGAAAGCGCGGCGGTAGGAAGATGGGCGGGGAGAGGGAGAATCTGTCATTGCAGAGCAGATGAATTGAACATATATTTCAAGCAAAGGACCTTTTAAGTTTGTCCAGTTCTCATTGACAGATGGTGTGTTTGTGATTCGGTTCGCTGACACACCGTCGGCATTTTTTTCCACCACAAAGATTTTGTGCTTCCTGTGCACGATCCGCTCGGTCCCTCATGGGTCACGTATCACGTATCAATCACGTATCTCATATAACGTATAACCGTCTTATTTCGAGTCTGTCAGTAGACAGTGTTTCCTTGGCCATATCTTCAAGATCGACCAACGATCTTGCCAATATAGTAGTATCAACTTCTTCCAACACACCATGAGGTATCAACTGATATTGCTGGTTTGCATGGGAATTCAAACCACGAGCTTTCAGAATCAATGTCAAGATCGTGCTAAGTTTTCTGCTACAAAGGCCACGGCCAATGAATTCGACGAAGTTGCCTTTGAGAAAGATCGTCTCGCGAAGGATGCTGAAGCCATGCAAGCTATGAAAGAAAAATCGGACAACGAATTTTCACAGCTCCGAACGCCATGGAAATGGAAGATTCGAAAGCGGATTTGGGATTTGATGGAAGAAAAGGATATTGCAAGATTTCCTCGACCCGTCCATCACCGAATTCCCAATTTCGTGGGTGCTGAGAAAGCAGCGATTCGGCTGGCATCACTTCCGGAATTTCAAAATGCACAGTGCATCAAAGTCAACCCTGATACACCACAGCGGCCGGTACGCCATTCTGTCTTGGAACAAGGCAAAACCCTTCTTACACCCCAGCCAAGATTGCGCACAGGCTTCTTCTCGACAATCCGTATGGACACTTTGCCTTCCTTGGTCGAAATCAAGGACTGCACTAACTCGAAAGGAGTAGCCAAATGGGGAACAGCTGTCACTCTGAACGAAAAATACAAAGTAGATCTTGTGGTGGTTGGGAGTACCGCGGTATGTCCTGAAACCGGGGCTCGAGTTGGGAAGGGCGAAGGTTTTGCCGAGCTGGAATGGGGAATCTTATCGGAACAAGGAAATTTAGATGCCGATACTACCCTGGTGGTGACAACCGTTCACGACGAACAAATTGTCAATGATATTCCGGCTGGATCATTGACACGCCACGATGTCCCAGTGGACATTATTGTCACTCCCACCAAGGTCATTCGAGTTCCCAATCGAGCACCCAAGCCATCTGGTATCTTATGGGATTTATTATCCCCGCAAAAATTGTCTCAAATCCGAGTTCTTCGACAACTGAAGAAAGAAATTGAGCAGCGAGATGGAGTATCTCTTCCATCTGGGCCCGATGAGGTCCTTCCACCGATAGCTTCCCGAAATGCTCCAAAACGAAACAAAAACAACGGCAAATCCAAGAGACGGCGGCCTCAGAAAAGCAAGGAAAAACCCAAGGAAAGCCCCTAAGATACGTTTTTTTTTTAAATGAATAGCTCTTTTTTAGATTATCATCACCCTATTGCTCTAATGATTCGTCTAGTGGTGGTTCGTCCTTTTCGCCTCTCAAGATATTCTCATCTACCCATGGAGCAAGCGCAAGCGCAGCCCCCAGACGAACAGGCACGAATGCTCGGGCAACATTTGCACCGGCAAAGATAAAGCCCAAAACGGCTGCTCGATCTGCTGTCTCATTAATGACATCCGGCCAGTGGCCAGTGGTCTTATACAAGGCAGTGGCAGCAACAGGGAAAGCGACAATCCAAAAAGCAAGTTCGGTCAAGACATACGCTACAGTGCCTGCAACTCCGTATTTTTTCACGTCGTCCATAGACAGGTTGCTATTTCCAAAGCTGAAATTGAATGCGCCTCCTTCTCCTTCTGCCCCAGTTGATTTCTGGTAGAATGAAAAGGCTGTGACAGCTGGGATACTGAATACCATTGCCAAGCCCACAATGAGATTTGGCTCAAAAGGCAAATTAATACCCAGTTCGCCATATTTTACTGCGTACGCCAAAAATAGTGTCAAAGCGCTGACTTTAGCAGCCAACACAAGCGTGCTTTCCTTTGGTTCCGAAATTGCAAGTGGCATCGCTGCTGCACCATCACCGGTAATGCTGCCCGATTCTCCCTCATCCGATTTGCCAAAGGGATTCAAATCCCCGACCTTCCATCCGTTGCTTTGAGCGATTCGAAATGCAGCAATGGCACAAGTCAAGTTGCCCAAGAGAGTAAAACCAGCCTGCATGGTAACCAAAAGTTGCAACACTGACGAGTTGTAGAAGAAGTGGTATGTACAGGCACAGATTCCAGAAGCGTGAAGCGGCAACATGCCCCAAGTGAGCCCCTTCCACTTTTCATTACCGGTAACTTCGGAATACTTCCAGACCAAGTCCATTGCCACCAAATACTCTATTACCGACGAAAAGTGAATGATCCACGTAGGGATGGACAGTGAGTTTATGGGATCTTCGTGCGTCACCCAAGGAAGCGCCGCGACGGTACTAGAAGGTAGGTCACCAACGCCAAACAAGAATGCAGAATGTGCTTCAACTCCGAGACTAGGACCAGCAGCCATCGCAGCAATGAACAGAGCAAAAATACCCAGGCAAATAGCGCGCGGTGTACCCACACTTGGTTGCTCAGGCTTTGTGGAGGCCTCTTTGAATCCCCATACCTAGCATATAAAGTAGAAGATATATCATGAGATTACACCACGGATTCCTTCAAAATTAAAACACAAATTTTTCAGCATACAATCATAATATTTGCCACTGTCAAGAGGAGCTCAGCTCCTCCATGTAGCCAGTCGACGTTCGCGAGAGATGTACCGTAGGTCAACTTGCTGATAATACCAGATGGGATCGTAGACACGACGAAGAGTAGAATGAACTGAAAGCCAAAGTTCCCTACGTCTGGAATGCGGTTTTCTCGAAACGACAGAAAATAGAGGAACAACAGATAGGGGAGCAGTGACGCTTGGAAAAACACCCCAGCAAGGTTTTGGCCTTGATCAGCAAAAGAAACGAGGTTCGATGGTTGGGCCTCGATATTTGATACAAGGTGTTGCATTTGATCTGAAGATTGTTGCATTACTTGAGACGCAGATTCGACGACAGACGTCATAGCTGTCACATCAATAATTGAAGGATCCATCATTTTCAAATTCTGCAGACCATTTTTTACAAATGAAGATGGGACGAACCCGTAAGCAGTCCCTATCAGTAGAGAAGTTGCTGCCAAATAGATGAACGACATTGTTACTATTTGAAAATTGCTGCTACCAATTTGAGTTGTGTTTGAAGAAAGATCGACCGACAATTCCTTCAATTACACATCATCCATCACCAACCGACGTAATTGGTCATGGGCTCGATCGTGAAACTTCAACAACCGGGTGCCTTGCTTCATCATGTCTGATTCATTGACTTACCGCAAGCGAGATTCCGCGTCCTGAGGACAAAGTCCTTCCCACGTATGTACGATTATACTAACGAGCGCTCAATTTACGGTCTTCGGAAACACACAGCCCGCGCCATCTGGAACTGGTGTCAGTCTCAACTTGAGATCTATTCGATAGTTGAACACACAGTTGACAAGTGTGGTTACTTTCTCATTTTAGAGTTCGTGTTCCCAACCAAGCAACAATGAAATTCTATAGTGCTGCTGTTGCTTTGGCTCTTCCAGTAGCCGCTTTTGGCTTCTCGCCAACTTCTATTTCCAAGAATGGCGGTAGTAATACTGCATTGTTTTCTACGATGGAACCTCCCCGACGCGTAGCTCCCGATGCCGGTTACGAGCCTGAGTGGGAAAATCGAAGTGGTCTTTCTGAGGAAGAATTCATGAAAAGCGATATGACAAAGCCGGATTTGAGTGGTATGTGGGAATGCCCATTGACAAGATGGGATACTGAGAAGTAAGTGTGAAAGAAACAGAGATTATCGTACTTTTGGAGCATTTGGACTGACACAAAACACGACAGCATCGATATCAAAGCCGCACAAAAAGAGGCTGCAAAGGCTCCCCACTGCCCACTGGAAGTGAGAGCAACAGATGACGACAACAAAATGGGAGCTGAATATTTCACCAAAAACAAAGATCAAATTCGCCAGGATCTCTTGAAACACGGTGCCATTTGGTTTCGTGGTTTTGACTTGATGAAGGGGGTTGCTGGACACCGAGAAATGTATGAAGCCCTGGGTTTTGATCCATGCTTGGATCCTCTCCACTCCTCTGGACTGAGGAAGTTTTCTTCGGAGCGAGATGCTCTTTACGAAGAAGTAAGTGATTCTGCTCGGTCAATTCATTTCAAGTTGATTTGACAATACTAACGTATCCTTAGGTAAACAAGCCATCTCTTCGTGGCCACTACATCGGGTTACATTGTGAATCGACGACCAAGCGTACAGCTGCGTACGCCGCATTCGTCTGTTTCAAAAAGGCAACTGAAGGAGGTGGTCGTTTCCTGGTTGCCGACGGAGCTGCAATTTTGGCTGAAGTCGATACCAAGCTTTTGGAGAAGCTCTACGATCGCAAGATTCGAATTTCTGTCAGCAACTTGGATTTGCCTCCTTCTCTTCCAGGCTTTGTAAAGGATGGTTTTAAGGGATTGGTTGACGCTGCTGTAGCGCCGAAATTCGACATGGATCTTGAAATGATGTTTGAATCGGATGGAAAGCCAGGCCGTCTTCAGGTACGTAGAATTCGATGATCAGGGTCTGTCTAACTTCCATTGTACCTCAATACTGATACTTTGAATTGTACGTAGGCTGTTGAAATCGCAGAGTCTCCAATCAATAGGCACCCTGTGACTGGTCTCCCCGTTTGGTTCAACAATGCCCACAATCATGCACGTAAATTGCGAGATCGACGACCATGTGGAGTTCCAGAGGTTGGTATGACCGAAGTATTCTATGCTGACACCATGGAACCTCTGTCGCTGGAAGACTGTCAAGAAATAAAGCGAGCCAGCGAAAAGCACATCACAGCACTTGCCATGGAGCCAGGTGACGTACTTTTGGTTGACAACTACAGAGCTTTGCATGGAAGAGACGTGTTCCAGGGTGACCGTTATCATGCTGTCAGCTGGTTCACATGGGATAACGACGATGAATGGCGTGGGGACGAACGACGCATTGTCGAAAAGAACGGCCTGAACAAAGCGATTAATTCGATGTTGGACTGGCTTCCCAAGGACTTTGAATCGAACCAAACCTAGTTGCAAAACCTCATCAAGCTAGTATTAGAAGAACTGGACAACGCACTAATACTTTAGACCTCTTTATTAAGCAGTAGTCGATGGAGTGCTTTATTGGTGCATTGCATCAACTGACCTGCAACTACTACCATTACGACTGGAATGATCGCACTCAAGTAGTATGAAGCATGAAGGATTGAGTCACGAATAACATCTTATCAGTCACGTTAAGGGATTTGGCTTTCAATATCCGGGTCTCTAAATTGGAACTTCGGATTTGTCGCAGGTTCGCACTTCGGTCATGGGACATCGAATACGAATTCGAATGAAGGTTCGCACTTGTAGGGTGCGTCTTCGCACTTGTAGGGTGTTGATTGGTGGATTTCCATGATCGGCGCGGATTTTCAACCTTGCTTCAACAACAGAACCAGATCAGCGCATGCTAGGCATTTTGACTGGCCAAACCATCAATCGGGCTGACCAAACCCGAAGAATCGACTTCCATCATTTCACATTGATTGAACATTCTCCATTTCCTTGTTTGCTTTGGATACCTTCTTTTCCTTGCCCTTTCATACCAACACCAAGCAACTGATTCGACTACAGCAAGATGAGGTTTGCAACGGCCGTCACGCTACTCATGGCGGCTCTCGGAACGACGAGTGCTTTCACCCAAAGAACTTCGTTGAGGGAAACGTCGTTGACCCAAATAGCGGTGTTAGATCTGGAGAAGGAAGTTGTCCCTTCAACTGCTTCCAAGAACCAGCATATTCCAAAGACTCTTCGTGTTGAAGGGAAAGGAATTCCTACTCGACGATCGAGCATCCAGCTCTTAGATACTGCAACTTATGAATCAGATTTGATCAAAACTTGGGAAACCGATCCGGAACGTCAAAAAGGTTTTGACTGGGAGATTGAAAAGCTGCGTCGATATTTTGCTGGTTTGCGGATGAGAGAAGATGGGACGTGGGTGAAGAAGGCTTCTCTGTTTGACTTTTTGATCAGCAAACAAAGATTGGCCTCTTCTGAGGGACTGAAACCTGTCAATGTGCTTGACGTTGCTGTCCTATTCTCGATGCAAATTTTGTCTTCCATTGGGCTCGGACCTGCCCTTGGTATGGCTGCTGTACCCACTGCCGTAATTCAGAAATACGAAGGATCTTTCCTTTCCTATATTAAGGGGGTATTGGGTGGCGACCTTCAGACTTTAGCAGGCGGCCCCCTCTTCCTGCTTCTGAACAAATACTTTTTGGAGTATGGACCAATCTTTAACTTGGCATTTGGACCAAAGGCATTTCTGGTTATAAGTGATCCTGTTATGGCAAAGCACATTCTCAAGAATCGCACACCAGATCAATACTGCAAAGGAATGCTGTCAGAAATTCTTGAGCCGATCATGGGGAAGGGTCTGATCCCAGCAGATCCTATCACGTGGAGAGTAAGTACGGTTGCGTCTGCTTGTCAGTTGAAACAGTGATCGTTGGAACTAAACATTGCTTTGTTTTTCAGGTCAGACGCCGCGCCATAGTTCCAGCACTTCACAAACGATGGCTCAACAACATGATTAGCCTGTTCAATAAGAGAGCTCAAATATTGGCTGATGACTTAGAAAAGAAGACTGACACTGTGGTGGACATGGAGGAGCGTTTCTGTTCTGTTACCCTGGATATCATCGGAAAATCTGTCTTCAACTACGATTTCGGATCTGTCACCAAAGAATCTCCCATTGTCAAGGCTGTTTACCGTGTGCTTCGAGAAGCAGAACATCGATCCTCGTCATTCGTGCCCTACTGGAATCTTCCGTATGCAGATAAATGGATGGGTGGTCAGGTAGAGTTCCGAAGAGACATGACCATGTTGGATAACATTTTGGCTGATCTTATCAACGACGCAATCTCGACACGACGAGAAGCGTCCATTGAAGAGCTTGAGGAGCGCGAAAACGTCGACGATCCGTCGCTTTTACGTTTCTTGGTAGACATGCGTGGAGAAGATCTTTCATCAACTGTGTTGAGAGATGACCTGATGACGATGTTAATAGCCGGCCATGAAACTACTGCCGCCATGCTGACCTGGACCTTATTTGAGCTGTCAAAGGGTGACCCCGGCATGCTACACGAGATCCAACGAGAAGTACGCACTGTTCTCGCTGGCAAGGATAGTCCTGACTACGAAGATATTATTGCGATGAAGAAGCTTCGCTATGCTTTGATTGAAGGCTTGAGATTGTACCCGGAACCACCAGTTCTGATTAGACGAGCAAGAACCGAAGACACACTACCAGGAGGGAGTTCGGAAATGAAAGATGGCATCAAGCTACTGAGAGGCACCGACATTTTCATTTCTACGTGGAATTTGCATCGTAGCCCGGAATTATGGGAGGATCCCGAGAAGTATGACCCAACAAGATGGGAACGGCCTTTTAAGAACGGAAACATCCCTGATTGGGATGGATATAATCCGGATAAAGTGACAGGATTATATCCGAATGAACAAGCCACTGATTTTGCTTTTTTGCCATTTGGAGGTGGTGCAAGAAAATGTGTTGGTGATCAATTTGCAATGATGGAAGCAGTTTGTACATTGGTACGTTTTCGGCTGCATGGGAAAACTGAACAATTTCGTGCAACTAACACCCCGTGATATCTCTGATCAATGCAGTCGACTCTCATGAAGAAATACGATTTCGAGTTTGAGGGAAGCCCAGATGATGTTGGGATGCAAACTGGAGCAACAATTCATACGATGAACGGACTTCGGATGAAGCCAAGAAGAGTTCTGGATGATGATTCCTTACCATCAACTGATGGTTGGTGGGAGAAGCAGCATTTGAAACGTGGCCTCAGTGCGAGCGGTAGGCCGTATCAGTCAACTGAGCTGCTGGAAAATCAGAACATTCCGTTGCCGGAACGACCAGATGATCCGGGAAATAGCGCTATGCCTCGCTCCGAGGACAGAAACAGGTCGTTGTAAGACTGCGCACGGTAATAAGTTCATTTAGTTTCGTTTCTTTTCTTTTTCTTCAAACGATGTCTATATCTATAGTCGGCTAGCATGATATAGCTTGTCCCTCCCTGTACGAGCTTTAGTCAGGGCACATCAAGCTCTCCCTGGTGTCTGCCCCGGTCTGTGGATTGGTTCCTTTGGCAGTTGGATGCGCACAGAGATATTTTTTCTGGTCTTTGCGGAGATATGTATCAGTCCAATCGCTGTTTTCAATATCCTTGACTCCTTCAAAGAGAGTTGATCCTGAAACATAGACTTCTCGCATGACGGTATTGCGAAGGCTCGCTCTGTTGAATTGAGCCATCTCGACATTAGACATTGTCATATCCGCACCGTCGAAATTTGATCCGTCAAGCGTCGCATCAAAGAACGACGACCCAACCAAATTAGATCCTTTGAAGTTAGTGTCACGAACGATGCTCTGCTGGAAGGCAACTCCTTTCAAGTTCTGATTGGAAAAGTCCGAGTTGTCGAGGTTTACGCCTCTCGTGATCGCAATCGTACGCCCAGATTGCAAGGTGGACGCTCCCCCAGTGGTAATTTTCGCATTTGCACCAGAAGAGGCACCTTGATCGTTTAGAGCCAAGGCCGGTTGTCCGAATGAGATGGCAGCCATAACACCAATCGACAGAGCTGCCTGGGCAACAGCCGTGTTAATTTTCTGGTTCAACGAGCATGTCTTCCTCTGTTGTGAATCTACTCCAAATCCATTTGTGCTTGCTATTGCTAGCACTACAATGATCGACTTCAACATCATGCTATCAATGGAAGACGTGATCAGCTCCTGTTTTTGGTCACCTTCGCGAAGCAATAGGGATGGATGGGGTGCTATCTTGTAGACTTGTAGACTTGAGGACATCCATCACTTGCGTCAGAGATTTCGTAGGCTGAGTCCGCAGCGGGACTGGCCCCGTTCACCCGTAGTCCGTTAATCACTGCTGGTCTAGTATCAAAGAAATTGGAAGACCAACAGAAAAACAAGTATAGGTGTAAATTAACCTGGTCTACACATTGAAGAACGGTGACAAATTTATGAATTGAAATATAGACATTTGTTGCTAGAGTAGGTATCCAGAAATGGGGGTTGCAGATCGCTTCAACATCGGGTTGTCGAGGCGAAGATGTATCAAGAGATTGATCGTAGCTTATGCCCTTGAAAGCATTAAAAGAACATTGGCTGCCGTCTCACTTGCCCTGTCGTTGAGTACCGCAGCATTTGTGCTAAAGAAGTCTTCTTCACTGCAACTGCCGCTAGTGTTAGAAGCAGACATGTCACAAGGGACATGCACCTCGTGTGGGATGCTATGATTTGGCCTCCTACACAGCACCGATCTTGGTCCAAGATCACTCATATCATCGTCTCGTAAGGCCATAGAACGTATTTGTTCTAGTTGCAAAGCCTTTGCACTCACTCCGATGTCGTCCTCCACAGTAGATAATGCCAACTCTTTGCGGTGACGCCGCCCTTCAGCAGTCTTGGCTCCTTCACAGGGCTCCACTCGTTTCAGGTTTAGAACAGCAGATATATCGTCGATACCATCCTTGGCTAGCGTACGATTAACCCACAGTGCAGTTGTCGATGCTCCTGTTGTACTGAAAGACCTCACATGTACAAAACCGTAATAATTTAGCTGTTTTGGAAGAACAATGAGGTTTGAAGCAAGGTTAGTACTAGGTCTTCAAAAATAGAGAACGCGAAGGAATCAGATCGCACCTGACGCCGAAAGGTCTTGAAGTTCTGAGTCTTGAAATATTTCGGGAGTAGCTCCATTGCAAAAGAGTCAGTGGAGTGCAATACAAGTAATCCCTTGCGCCATTCGACCAATCCACAATTCTTTTCGGCTTGAAGCATATCGTGCAACCGCCTTACAAATTTATTCAATCTGGGTCCACCGGAAGGTCCCATTGATTTCTTCGTCTTGGGCACGAAAGGAATAGGAGGAGTTTCGATGGCGCTTCCTGAAATTTTAGTGAAGGAGAATGTGAGATTTATGAAACGACTGGGATCGCTGCAACGACAAGCGAGATAAAATCATACCTGGACGAGGCGCTAGCACAGGGTGTTCTCGAGGAAATGATGCACCCATGGCAAACTTCAGCGCTTTCTTCGCAGCAGACAGAGATCCATCCCCCGTGAAAAGAGTTTCATTGGCGGGTAGAGAACGGATGGACGACCTCGGTGGATAATCCGGGCTCACCAAGGGAAGATCGCGGAAATGTAACATCGAATTGAGAGATTCTGCTCCCATACTTGCCACATGCCTTTTCTGTGAATCGTACGATGGTTTTGGAACACGAGATGAAGAGACAGCCGTCACTAACGAAATTTGTGAGCAACAATGGCCTGTGACAAACCGAACTCCAACTACACTACATCTATCAGATATCATGAACTCACTTGTGAGGAGGCAATTACGTTTTCAAATGAGAAGCAAAGTAGCAACCGCCATTGAGGAGAGAACAAAAAGTTTCCACTTCACTGATGGATGAAGAATGTGGAAAAGATCGGAGGGTTGGTTCGTACCAGGATTTGCAAGATACATATGCAAGTTCCGTAGGAACTTCTCTGTAGCAATCATGATATGTAAGCAGATGTTTTTGCCTGCATTTAAAAGCATTCCGAACTATCGCTCTCCAATACACATCAAAACGGCAGATAACTGGCAATGATTTATTTTCCTTACAACAAACTGAAGTAGTACTTGGATTTCGAAAAGAATGGACTGGTTTGGTGGATTTGCTCGTCAACAAGGTACGGGTGGAACGTACAATAGACACTCACACATGACACGATGTTGACTTTTCTGACATCTCGATTTTATAATTAATGACCAAGTGAGTGAATTGGTGGTGAAGAATGTAATGAGGCAGGGTTTTAACGTTCTTTGCAACATCTTTAGAAGCATTGATCCCCTACCCACGTGCTGTGACTTGGTCTGCCGGCTCGTCTGACATCGTCGAAATGGACGGTTACCGAAGAAGCAACCGCAGGCCAAATCACGCTGTCGACTGACACGAACACACTGATCTTTTGAGCCGCCAAAACTCCCTGTAAAAAAAAAAGGAGCTGTGAAGGCGCCTTGAAATTTGTGTTTCAAGCCAATGGACTGTGGGGTTGTGGTACCTGTACCTTGTTGCACCTTTCAAGAATGGCAACGGAATATGGAACCACTACCTCTGGAATTCTCATATTTCGATCCGTCAGATCCCACTTTGCTAGTTTCACTTTGATACCTGCAGAAAGCAATGATGCAGGTAAACCGTCCAACGGGCAGATTGGTTGCGTTGAAGCAACATTGGTCCGCTTGCAGTTTGCTGATCAGTTCAAAGAGTTGCGCTCCTTATTTCGTAGAGAGTACAAGCTGGGAGATATAGTAGAGATCAAAGAGGGTCGCTGGGAAAATATCAATGAGAAACAACAAGCAACTGAATGGGTGAAACCACGCCTAGTGATTGATTTCTGGTCAACAGAAGAAGCAAGCAGTCACGTCCACGTTCTACAAAGTCAATACTGGAAAATGCCACAGTGTCAAGCCTGGCAAAATCGAATATTTGGAAAGAGAGGTGGGCGAGCGGACAAGGCGAACAATATTGGAGAAACGCAAGAAAGGAACCAGCTCCAAGAAACGCTGAGTATCAACCAGGAAAACTTCAAGAATGCCAACCACCACGCTGGAGGCCTTGGGAAGCGACAACAAGGAGAGATCATCGCGGACTTTTTGATAAAGTGCATCATGTATAAATTGTCAGTGCCAAAGAGCCCTTGCTCTCAAGACGAAGTACCTTCGAACTGGAGAGAGGAATTTGGAAAACAACGGTATTCGGGCTTGAAGATGAAAGCAATAGAATATTTGAACTCTGGAACAGGTGTTATCGATGTTGCTGGTGGGTCTGGACACGTTTCCATGGCCCTTGGTATGGCTGGAGTAAAGAGTACTGTCATTGATGCACGAAGCAAGATAGGGAAGTTGCCTGGGCGTGATCGCAAGGTTTGGAACAGAGCACTCAAGCGAAGTAGAAGCACCACAAAAAGCCTTGAAGATACAGTTTGTCAACCAGTTGTTCCTTTTGACACAAGTCGAGCATGGTTTGGTTCGTTCCCAAGAGGTGTGGACAAATCATTCCGCCATCCTGATGAAGAGGAACTTCCTATTTGCGACGAAGAGTCTGATTTGATAAGAAGTTCAAGCGCTATTGTTGCCCTACACCCAGACGAGGCTACTGGAGACACTGTTTGTGTGGCTGTACAGAAGCGCATTCCTTTCGTAGTCGTTCCTTGTTGTGTCTTCTGCAGGCTATTTCCAGAGAGAAGGACGCATCCAGACAATCAATTGGTCAGCTCCTATGAAGATTTGGTAGAGTACCTAAAGCAACAAGATCGTACCATTCAGGAGACAAAACTACCTTTCGAAGGGAAAAATACTGTTCTGTGGTCGACATTCTAAATGGCTAAGGAGTCTTTTCGTTATGGTAAATGTCAGGGCAAAATGGGAATAAAGTCTATTGGTTGTTTTCTGGAAAGTTGACTAAGGCTACGGCAACAGTCGGCCCAGCACACGTTTGGCGATTTCTTTCCTCCTTTCCTTGTCGTATCGACTACGAAGTGTACCGGTGCTAAATTCAATCCTGCGATAATTTTCGATGAGCTCAACACAGCGTCCCAACTCGAAAGCTGTGCCTTTCTGGATGTTTTGAAAGACCGAGTCCATTGAAATTCCAGATGCAACATGCAAGTTTTTGACACTATTGGCGGCCGTTGACGTAGTCGCAGTCGATTGTTGGATTGAACTCGTCAATTCTTCCGTCAGCTTGTCTGGATCTCTTGTTTCTCCAGGGGATTCGTCTCCTTCTGAAGTTGAGAAAAAAGCTAGTATGCCATTTTTTATGGAATCAAAGCGCGACTCGGAGTTTGCATCACCAAAGACGGTTGTATTCACGGAAAGCGCACTCGACTTTGCGCTGCTTAGAATGGTCTCGATGGAGCCTTTCGGTGATTGCTGAAGGTGAAGCTGGCGTTTTTTCACTTCCTCTGCGATGTCGTCAATTAATTCATCATTCCGGCATGGAAGAAGAGAATAAACGACGAGTAGGCGCCGAATTTCGTCTGCCTTCAAAGAACCCAAAGTATCCCGGGCCCGTTTCCCCACGATCTCAAGTGCACATACACACGAATCCAGAAGCCTCTTTTCAATCACGCACTCGTCCATTGTAAGCCCGCTATCCCCTCCGGATGTTTTTTTTGGGTTGGTTAATTCGCTATCGGTGCCATCCGTGGTTTCAGAATCCAAATTGCTGTTTTCAACAGTTTCTGGCCTCAAGGTTTTTGAGTTGTCACTTGTTTTCCCAGGCTTCAGACCTTCTTTCAATGCGCCAAGGGACTCGGCCAAGGAACACAGCTGTGAACCAGACTTCAGATTCTTTGCCTTTTCTTGAATCTGTTCCAGAACCAAGAGAAGAAAAGGTTTGTCGCTTGAGAGGAAGTTCATAAGAACAACTCCGCGAAACTTTGAGAGGCAGGAAAATGAGGCTAGTTAGAACTCTAACCAAATTTTTGACTTGATCCTAAACGTGGTGAACTTACAAGCTTCACAACAGAGGAACACTCGAGTTTTTTTACTTGTTCTTGTGATAGCAAAGGAGTTGGAGCAACAAGTCTCATCCGCTTGTACGCGGAATGCCGACTTTCGTCACTACGATGGTGCTTGGTTCCGAGCTCACCCAAAGCCCAAATGAGGGTACATAGCTCGGATGAAGAGGCCCGTGACAAATCAATTGTCGATGTTTCCTCCTTCTGTTCGCAATCAAGCGACTCATTCAAGACTTGGAGCACTTTTCGTGCAAACAATCCCGTTATCAACTCCCTTCCTTGTCCATCAGCTTCGCAGAGAACAGTAGCTTCGCACAGCTTCACAATGTCATGAATAGAACACTCCTTCATCAACCTCGCATTCTTTGAAGAGAGCAGCCTGATAGCAACACGCGTCAATGTCCACCCTCCCTTCATGTATGGATACTGTTTCGACAAGCGCTGAAAAGCACAGGCTGCTCTACACAGAGTTGACGGATCTACACTCAGGTCTCGCAACAGGGGCTTACGTGACTTTTGCAGCAAAGGTCCTAAAGGACTATCATCTTCATCTTCCCCGTCATTGAGCATGTGTTCAAGCAGCTGATGATTCAATCTCGGTTTCCCAAAAAATGAAGAAAATATAGAAGCTTCGCTTGCCTGATTCGAGGAAGAAGGCACTGCCCCACGCTCCCACCGATGCAGTGATTGTTCCACTGTCGCCAGAATCCTTCCCAAGGCATCTGCCACTGGAAGATTGATCAGGGATGGCGAATCCCTACAAATTTCGAGGAACGCCCAAGAAATACGGAGCTGGAGGTGAATTAATAAAGTATTGAGCGACGCTATAAACCGACGGTCGTGTCAATGGAAACGTACCAAATCTTCAGGGGCGAATAGTTCCAAGTTGGACGCAGCTGCCTCGAGCGAAATCCTCGCCAGTTCACGAATTTCGGAGTTCACGAAAAGCTCTCCCGACCCTTCTGAATACGACGAAAAGGTAGTTGCAACGGCCCAATTGAGCCGTCCTAGCTCTGGTGGTTGAAAAAATTGCAAAAGGTCCCGACGACGTGGACTTTCTTTGCCAGATGCATCCTTCGACGATTTGTACAATGCTTTGTGTGCGATCCAAGACAAAACTGAACCCGAGAGGGCACCGGATCTATCTGGGTCCTTTTCCAAGAGTGTACTCTCGTACCTTGAAACTCCCCATGCAAGATTTGCAAGATCCCCACCTCTCAATCGAGTCATCCCCTCTGCGCCCAACTTTTCGAAGCGGGCTAGGACCATTCCAACGATTTGAACTCGCAATGGATCCCTGAGTTCGGTCGCAGACCACGCCATGCTTGCCAAGTCATGCGGGGAGAAAATTTGAGAATGCTGGGAAACCAATTCCACCGCGACTTCGTGTTCGCTCGCTCGTGCGGTATGTATGTTTGTTTCTTCACTATTTACTGGAAGGCTCGCCTCCATGATTGGTTTGGCTCTAATAATCTCTGTTTCAATTTCTTGTCCATCCATTGACGCTAACAGCGTGGCAGCATCAACAACTTCTACCTCTTGGATGTCTTCTTCTACTCTTACTGTTACATCTTCAACAGGAACAGTATTGCCAGAAAGTTCATCAACCTTTGGCAGCTTTTGCTGGGAAGCCAGCAACGCTGCTGCATCCACCACTTCTATAGCAACAGTACTATCGTCATTGACGATACTTTCGTTTGCACTTTCAGCATGTTCGAAGAGCTTCATATCATGTTCCAGCCACTCCACCATTCTATCGAAAGCAATTTCTTTCAAGGCCGACGCCGTTTCAGAGAGTGTGACTTCGTCTGATGCAGACGTGTTATTTGAGCCATGAACTGCGATAGCCCATAGTACGTCATTTACTTCGGTAGGAGAGAGCCAATCTAACAAAGCGTCCTTTCCTACATCCACTGCTTCGTCCAGTTCTTTCTCTCTGGCCCCAGCCTCTAGAACAGGCTTCTCAACCGTTTCGGAGTGTGCCAATCTATCGATGATGTCATTGGTTCCAATAGGTACTCCTTGTTCATAATCAGCAGCTTGGGCTCGTGATCGCATGTCGATTGGGTCTTGACACAAGATAGAGCAACAAGCTTCGAACAAAGGGACACTCCTCATACCTGTGCAGGCTTTCACGCCCGCAAACGTCCACATAGCCGTTGCAGCATCTTCTGCCAGCTCTTCTGCCACTTCATTGAGGCGCACTCCAGTCGATAAATGCGCTGTAGATGGATCGGAAAACAAATCATCTTGACGAAGGAGCTGAAGGCGTGCCAACAAGAGTTCTCGAATACGCAGTGACAACGCCAAGAGTAGGTCTAAGACCTTTACATCAGCAAGGGTGTCGAGATGCGAACATCCAAGAACACCAATACCCCAAGCTGCTCGGCATGAATCTCTTATGCTAAGACCTTCGTCCAATTGTGCATCCTCTTCGTCTAGAACTTGTTCAATGTCAGTTGCTTCTTCACTATTCTTCTCCAGTTGTCGCGTCAACGACTGTTTCTTTCTCTTTTGCACATTGACTCCACCTAGGACACACTCTATTAGTTGTTCAAATCGACGATCTGTTGTTAGGTCTGGAGCCACTGATCGAGCTCTATCGTCGGTTTCAGATCTCTTCCTCTTTTCTTTGTCATAGATTTCAGAAACGTGGGCTAGAGCCCCAATGATACACGCTGCAACTCCAGAGTCGATATCCGATCGAGCTGAGTATATTCGTAAATTTAACTCCGGAGATTGCTTTATTGCTGGTACTTTTTGCGCAAGATAATGCAAAAGTCTTTTCGGATGAGGCAGCTTGCTGTCGTTCGATTCCACGGCTTCCCGCAAGTCTGCTAGGTAGTCTTTCGACCTCTTCATAATAAGCTCTCGCAATTTGAAGGATTCCCCATTGCTTTCAGAAGCTCTCGATCTTTCGTTCAGATCCAGAAGTAGGTTGTAAGTGTGACGAGATTTTAGACGCTTGATTGGGGATGGCGTCGCCTGAAGGACTTCAAAGCTTGTCCTTGCACTCGTTTCTTGCGATAGAGTTTCCGATGCTGGAAGAGTCTCGATATCAGAAGGCTCATTCGAGGAGCCACCACGGAGGAAAAGTGGAGGAAATCTCTCCGGCAACTTTACCCCTGCTGTCTTTCTTCTCGTTCTGATTTGCTGCAACCACCTTCGCCAAGTCTGAGAAGAATGACACACACGCATACAGTGGATGGAAAGAAGCAGTGCAAAAAGAGGCCGGCTCCGGAAAATGCACATAATTCTGACTTCCAATAAGAACTCTTATGTCTTGCGAAGCCACATAGGTAAGTTGGAAAACACTTTAGTATTGTTGCATTGTCTTGGAAAAAAAGAGATGAGATCAAGATCGTGTGTCGTTCCCATCAATCATCAACAAGATACGAAGCCACCAATACGCACTTTTTGTAGGAGTGTACACGTGGCATTTTTTTGTTTGGCGATGTCAAAAAATGAGCTTGGGAGAGAGATACTAGATTAGCCCCTAACCCATGGTTTAGTTTACACTGTCCCCAACCTCACACTCGTCATAATGCATTCATCTCCGGAACATATAAGAAGGCCAAGTTGTTCCGTCGCAATCTCATTCGCTGATCTTTCTATCTCTCTCGCACTATACAGCCAGCCCATGATCATCCTATCCGGTGTTAGCATTAGTGCCTCCTACTAGTATGGCTTGGAAAATAGTAAGGAGCATATGCCGTACAGTTTAATCATTTAAAACGCTTTTTCTCTGCGAACATGAAACCTACGTGAAACTTCTACACCTCAACAACAGTATATACTCTGGCAGACTTGGGACTTCGGATATCTATTCCAAGTTACAAGCCGCATCTACTTTTGCCAAGGAAACTTGAATCCCTCTTCTCTTCTTCTTTTTTCTTTTTCAAGATCTTCAGGGTCGACCCACCCGCTCTCGAAGTACGGCATAGAAGTCTGCTTACTCTTTCCATCTTTGTCAACGAGGTTGTTGGCTTCGAGAGAGAACATCATTTTTCCTGTTTCTTTGTCCACGCCTTCATAATCTCCAAGAAATGGTGCGCCCATGCCAGCGGTGATCAATTGCGCCAACCCTTTGAGACCGATATTTTCCTCTTTATCATCCTTTTCATCGCTGTCCTTCTTTGGTTGAAACGTTGGGATTCCGAAGTGAAGCTTTGTTTCTGCACGTGAAGACACTGTAGGTTGTGACGGAGCAAAAGACTCAGTAGCAACAGCAAGTGCTGCTAAACACAGGATATTCACCTTCATTACCTGGATCTGCTCGACAAGGGATGCAAGAGTGACAAACAGTATATCGCTACAAGGAAGCGCTTGTTTGAACCTATGTTCGATGTTTTGGTTGTTGCTTACGTCAGCAATCGAAGTAGTCTGGCACATGATTCAGCCACGACACGCAACACAAGCTGTCGCGTGGATAACACCTGACGTCACTTGAGACTTGAGCCGACAATCGTCTACCACGTTCGTAGCCAACAATGGAGACTCCTCGTCCTCTGTTCAAAATACCATCAATCTCAACGTATTTCTTGTTTCCGCTATCACTAGAACACAATCAACGCTCAACTGAAGACACGCAGTCCACAATGAAGACTTTCCAAACCATCGCCCTCATGCTTGTTCTTGCCCTTTCGGCCGTGAATGCTTTCTCCCCCGTTTCTTCAACCACTGGATCATCCTTTGTAATCTCCCAAAGACCTCGTGCTGTTGAAGCTCCTCGTTGCCCAACACGAAGTGGAGCTTCTAGTCTACAAATGGGAAAAATGGCCAAATTTGGAATTTTCTCCCCAGCTGTTTACGGTGCTAAGCTTGCATTGGGAAATGACAGGCTAAACAAGATCCGTGGTAAAGCGATTTCTTTGCACAGTCAATACATTGGTGAATTCTGTGAGTGGGCAGGTGCTTATCATCTTCGCACCAAATTGATCAAGAAAGCCAAAACCAATGGAGATACGCTAGGCTTCTTGGTTTAAACTGGGGCAATCTTTCCGTTTGGGCAGTTTGACTTGATAGAAAAGGTTTATGTTCATTTAGCGTACGCCCTGGTCATCTATTCGATTTCAATGATTTCATTCGCAGTATTGCTAGAGATCTTCGCCTTTTTAGAAGGACCCCCATCACCATTAGTGCGCTCTGCTGGTCGTTTTCCTTTCTTTCCATTCCCTTCATCGCCGTCAATGATCAAAACGATGTCATCGTCAGCATCAACCGAAGTAGACACAGCTGAGGTGACCACAGCAGCAGCTGGCGGGGCAGAGGAGTCTTGTTTGTTCTCTTTAGGAGGTACGGCTCCGACCAAAAACGGATTATCCTCCACCTCTTCTCCTTCCCAGACCTCTTGATGTGTTACTGACATTTGAATGGTTAGATTTTGAGAAGCGTCGTCAATTTCTACGACAGTGCCGTTCTGGATTCCTCCACAGGGTAACTTCGAAAGCACCTTCTGCAAGTTGGGTTGAAATTCTTCCATGTCTGCACCGTCTCCTTCTTCCCAAATAAAGTCTCCCGCCAGTATCACTGTCGGTTGCTCAAAGCCAAGCTTCTTCTTGACAATAAGCTTCAAAAAGTTCTCCAGGGTCCACTCATTTGTGTTCAAAGTGAGAGGAATATTGGCATTCTTGCAGACGAAGCAATTCGGATTCGGTGGTTCCAAAGAGCTCGCAGTAAGGTAGAGACCATTCCGCGTTTTGTTTCTAATGCAATTGGAATAGTAGCATGCCTCTTTCACGTCCACTTCCTCTGGTGCTTTTGTCAGCTGTTGCCTCAAAATGGAGAAGCACTGCAGCACTTGCAGGCCAGCACAGATTGCATTCGTCGTAGCAATGGCTGGAATGATGTTTCCTGCAATACCCTTTGCACTGTACAAAGACTGCAATGGTTCGATTCCAAAAACAGAACTTCGCAAATTAGAAGCAGCAGTTACGAACCGCATTGCCAAGTCTATGTGGACCAGGTGAGGAACATAGGAGGACAAGAAATCTGCACATATGCTTAAGACAATGATACGCACCGTCGTCTTTATCGAAACTCTCGAGTACCTCAGTCCGAGGCGTATTGGCAGCCAGTGTCACACAGTCTACAATTTGCGCCAAACATTGTTCGTTGGTCCAGATGGATGTGGTGGAAGAACAGTCACCAATGCCCCTCGTGACTCCAGTCTTCAGCGTTTCGTCGTTTAGTGGTGTTGGAGACTTTTTGGCCGCCTTGTATCGCCCCATATCGAGTTGTTTCTGAATTTCAGTCACATACAATGCACGCATCAAGTCCGCTACCGACTCTTGAAGGGTCTCCATGTTGGTATCTGTTTTCCACAGCATCTTTCTCAATTGAGTCACCGAGTCCATGTACGTGCTAGGTTCTTCCCCATTGACATCCTCGTACAGCATGCTTTCTTCTACTTTTCCATTGAACAAAAGCTTGTAGAGTTCTTTCCCCCACACGATGGTGTGAACCGGCATACTTGGGGTAGAACGAATCGTACAGATGGGGTACACCTTTTGCGTTTCTTGGGTCTTGCATTCGTAGCAGGCCACTTGTGAGGGTTTGTGTATGACAGTCACTTGACCCAAATATCCCGTAGTCCCAGCTTCCACCAATGGTATGTTCGCCGCCAAACACAATCGATTCACACGTCGTCTAGCTTCCACATTGTCCAAGGCGTTCAACACCAGATTGAACTGCTTGATGAAACCCACGTGGAATTTGGAGGCGTCGCAAACATTTCCGTGGTGAGCCTTGTACACGATTTCGGGCAAAGTTTTGTCAGAAGATTCTGGAACCATGCTCTTGGCGACTTCGCAGCCGACTGTACACTTGGGCATTCCAACGTGCTGGCTCCGAAAGAGGAGTTGTCGGTTCAGATTGGAGATGTCAATGGTATCCAGATCAATCACTTCAACATGACGAAAGCCGGTGAGACTCAGGTTTTTCAGCAACTCACAACCAATTCCACCACCACTGAAGTGAGAAGTATTCAAGAACAAGCAATCGAAAGTGAGAGGGGCGACTCGACGGACCGACTCATATCGACTTTGTTCAAGCAACTCACCCAACTAACAAAATCTTTGAATTTTGAATCTTTTTGAGTAAGTCACTGCCGAGAGTGGCTTCGATACCAGCTAAAGGATTCATCTCGCTTAGGTTGCAGCTTGTTTTGTGATTTGCTGCGATGAAACGTAAGGCTGAGTTATTGGCAATATTCTATTGTAGCAACGAGAACGATGGTTCGCTCATTGGCCGAAACTTCATTCCTTGTGGGTGTCTTCCCTACATTGTCTTACAGTACATGAATGACACCGCGCAGTCGCGCGAGCTGAGAAAACTGGCGCACCGACGCCATTACGAAATCATCAACCTCTACTCAATGATCCATCACTACCAAAGCAGATTCCAGAAAGCAGAGTTGGCCCAAGGTTCCGCAAGTAGAAGTTCATGATACGTACTTTTGCCCAAGTCCGAACAACACCAAGTGTCCTGTGGAACCATCAGGCTACCATCAGAAGTAATAATATCAGCTACAGCCAACGATTCAGCATCATGACGTCGTTGCAAGATCAAATTGTTTCATTGTCCACATGGTATCATTCGAATCAATCCCAGAACAATCCTACCCCATTGATAGACTTACGGTCTGCCGACGAATTTGCTACCAAGCGACTTTCCTTTCCAAATCTCAAAGTGGTACCCTTTCCCGTGGAGTTTCTGAAGGAGCGATCCTTTGAGTTGCCAGGTGGGTGTCGTACATTCGTTCGTTCGATTGTGGGAAATGGCCACAATGGAATTCTCCGATACACAATCCATCAAGCTATTTTACTAAATATCTTATTGACTTTCTTTTTGTGGTTATTGTTGTGGGGAACTGTTTTACTATAGCACGTCATGTGGAATTTGCCATTTTGCTTTCGAAGTCGGATTTGGAACGAGCCGAACATGTTCTGTTGGGTGCCAAGGACAATGGCAGAAAACGTGCCCAAAAGCCTTGGTTGGTGACCGAGGTGCTTATTGATGATCCGGAATTGTGGAATGAGGCGCAAGAACTCGGGATTGACGACCATAGCGATGATGATCGTTGGGAGAAGGGCGAGGAGGAGTGTTTTCGTCCCTTGCCTCGTCTGTGGCAACCAGATGCCATGATACAAACGGTGCTGCTGCCATTGCTATTGTTGCCAAAGGAGGATTCATCCTTGTCGGATGAAATATGGGACTTGGCGAGTGGTGCTGGTCGGGACGTTGCCTTTTTGGCTGAAGAATTGAAAACCAGCAGCAGTAGTAGCACTCCATCCTTTCGAAAAGTGGTAGGATTGGACCATCGATACAACGCCAAAGAGACTAGAATCGTCACTGACTTTTGGGATCGTCGGGGTGTAGGAGACACGACGGAGTGCCTGAAAATGGACTTGTCCACATTCGAAGGCATTGAAGATACTCTGATGTCATCCGATCGAAGCGTGGCTGCCCTGTTTGCAGTTCGTTTTTGGAAACCATCATTGGTAGAAGCTATATGCAGGAGCACCAAGCTCAAACCTGGCACTTTGTTTGGAATGAGTCATTTTTGCAAACCCTTTGCTGGTGCACCATGGAATTTTGCCCACCCCACAGAGAAAACAGTTCTAGAACGCAATCAACTGAACGAAATGTTTCAAGACGCTAGTAATAATTGGGAGATTCTTCATGACGAGATTGCTTTGGATTCCGATCATGGTCGAAGTATGATTCATTTTGTGGCCAGACGTAGATAGCATCTCTTCCTAGACAAACAAACAGCGTTTAAAAAAGGGACTAATGAAGGCTTTAACGGCCAAACAACGTTCGTTCGTGGCTGACATTGGACAACATGCGCCAGAACACGTGGGGAAGGAAGGAGCCAATCAAAATGTCGTAACTCCTGAGAACTTTGACCATCTTTTTCTTTGGATGACAGTGTTGTTCTATTCTTGTCTGTCGGAGGCCGCGGTGGCAATCGGTGATGCAAACAACCAGGGTTTCGAGAACGGGAGAAAGTTCGAATTCTTTTTTCCAGGCAGCAATACCTAGAGCAGAACCCTCCAATACGGTCACTTCCGTCATTGCCTGAGTTTTTTTAATCTTCCTTTGGTATCTTTTGTTTTACTTTGGTGAAGGAGAAATAATAAACCAAAATCCAATTTTGGCTGCCACATGGTTCACTTTTCAAGAACGTCGTCATGGTGTCTGTCGATCGTGTTGTGGACGGCGCTCCACTCGACAGCAGATTCATTTGTTCTGCCTCAGCAAACAAGAAATTGGCACGACGTTTCCGTGAGGGGAAATGAAATTACACACAACATGTTGAGCCGAGCGGATTATCCCGGATTTCCCTTCCGAAAGCGAGACCGCATCAAGCACAAGTAAGTGTGTCCATGGCAGGATGCGTTCACGCCAAGTTGCATCTTTCTAAACAGCCAAATTCGTTCCTTCCTCCATTCGTTCAAATAGATTGTACAAGCAGGTTGGATCTATTTCCTCGAGCGCGAAAAAAATTACAACCTTGTCGCTACAGAATCGAAACGACGACAATGATGACGATGCTGAAAGTAAAAGGAAATCTACGAGTAGTCCACTAGTAGAGGGAATCAAAAGTTCTGTCGATGGCGTCAAGGCATCCATCGACGACGTGGGGAAGAAAATTGCCGACAAGATACCTCCTCCCATTTTGGCCGTCCTGACGACCATCTCGAATAAGATTGCCTCCATTATACCAGGCCTTCGAATTGCATTCTTGAGCTTTTTGGCGGGAAGTGTGTTGACCATTGCCGCCATTTTGGTTCCTGTCTATTCCAGCGTCGAAAGCCTGTCGGAACCCGTCACGCTCTTTGAAACCATCCTGTCGGATTTGGATTCTGGGTATGTCGATCCGGTCGATACCAACAAATTGTTTGAAACTGGTATTTCGGCCATGTTGCGGTCATTGGATCCGTACACGGAGTTTGAGGCCCGAGACGAAGCGCAACAATTGACGGAAGGAATTCAGGGAAGATATGGAGGAGTCGGTCTTGTCATTGCTGGGGCAACGCCCAAGGATATTGCACGGATGCAAAAGGGGGCACCCACAGCGCCATCGCAACCACAGCAACCGCCGCCGGCAGCGGGGAGCAAAATTTTACCCAAGGACGCCATCGAAGATAGCAGTCAACTCGAAGACGGAGACATGAGCACCAGCAGCGGGATCATTTCTTCATTCGACGAAGATGACGACGAGGATGACGACCAAACACTCCAGAGTCGACAAGAAGAAAAACGAGCGATCGCAAAAGCCAGGGAACGTGGTATTCGAGTGGTGTCGGCGTTTGAAGGATATGCCTTTGACTACGGCATGCGGGTCGGAGACAAATTGGTGGCTGTCGATGACTTGACCATTACTCAAGATACGTCCGTAGAAGATGTGCGCAATGTTCTTCGGGGCGAACCTGGAACCATGGTGACAATCAAATTTGACCGAATCGGCGTGGATGGAGTTCAGGAAATCACCATGCCTCGCCGCATAGTGCAACTTCGTGACGTCAAGCTTGCAACGTTTGTGGGAGACCCGAAGGATGGTATTGGATACATCTCATTGTCTGGATTTGCCTCCAATGCTGGGAATGAAGTCCGTCAAGCAATATTGGGATTGGAACGGGCAGCGGAAGATATCTCCAACGGCGAACATAGTCTGAAAGGACTGGTTCTTGATTTGAGAGGCAATCCTGGTGGCCTGTTGACGTCTGCGGTTGATGTAGCATCGTTGTTGGTACCCAAGGATAGCGACATTGTCTCGGCAAGAGGGCGCGGATTTCCGGGTGTCACCTACAGAAGTCGAGTCGATCCTATTTTGGACCCATCCACGAAGCTTACCGTCCTAGTGAACCGAGGAACTGCCAGCGCAGCCGAGATTGTTTCAGGAGCCGTCCAAGACTTGGATGTGGGCGTGATTGTGGGCAACGACCGCACTTTTGGAAAAGGTCTAGTGCAAAATGTCGAAGATTTGCCATTCAACACGGCTTTGAAATTCACTGTTGCAAAATACTACACTCCCAGTGGCCGATGTATTCAAGGCATTAATTACAGAGAGGGCGGTGGGCTCAAGGAAGATGAGGGAAGATTCCAGTCATCCAAAGTTGCCGAACGGGATCGCCAAACATTCTATACTAAGGCAGGTCGAATTGTTAAAGATGGTGGCGGGGTGGAGGCAGACTACAAGGTTGCTGCCCCACAAGCTTCTGCGCTGGAAGTGACTTTGCTAAGATCAGACGTCCTCAGTGAATTTGCGGCTCAGTGGAGCAAAAACAATGTGCTTGCGAAGAACTTTGAAGTAACGGACAAGGTTTACAAAGAGTTTCAAGATTTCGTTGAGAAGAAGAGACAAGCCGGTGATATCAAGCTGGACAGCATATATTCCGGCCCCTTGGCAGATCTGAAACGAGCTCTCAAAGAAAGTGGCTACAAAGGTTCGGAAAAAGAAGTCGATATGCTCCAAGCGAACATTGTGCGTGAAGTCAAGAGTGATTTTGAGAAATACAAGGATGATATCAAGGAAGATATCTCAAACAGCATTTTGGCCAGATATTTGCCGGAAAGTATGATCCTGCAGCGAGGATTGAAGACAGACAAGCAGGTCGCTGCCGCAGTCAAGCTTATTCGCAATGAGAAAACCTTCAACAAGGTGCTTGCCAAGGGTAGCAGCAATGAAAGAATAGATGAAACCGGAAGGCTGAATTTGGCGTCTGCAGATGCTAAGGAAACGTCGACTACTAATAGAGGTTCTCTGCAGGTAAAATGGTGATAATGAAAATAGATACACAACTACTTTGATGTAACAATGATTTGAAATCTTATTTCCCTCTAAAGCTTAGGTCGGGCTTTAAGTGTGTTTAAAAACATTCTACGAGATAAACCCCTTTGTGCCAGACAATTGCCTCTCTCTCTTCTTAGCGTTCATTAGTTTGAGCCGATCTCGAATCTTTCGCTTTCGTGATTCGACCGTCTCTGGTATCCCCAAACTAGTGGAAAGCGAGGAGTCCACCGGAATGTCCTTTTGGTGTACACGGCGATCTGGTTTTCGATGACGACGGTACCACGACTCGTTTGGTGATGATGATTTATATTCCAGAAGCTCGTCGTCGGACACTCCTGAGTACCGCCGTTCCAGTTCATTCACAATGTCTCTAGCTTGAGAAATCGTTTCGACAGTGCGATACCCAGCAAGCCTGTTGCGCAAATCCGTGTTCTCGTTGAGGTATCTGTAAAGGAATTTTATAATGTGGCTACGAACAACGTTGAAGGAGCCATGTATACCCAGTACCCCAGGCAATGGGGGCACAACGTTCGAGCAAACATCAAGGTACTGATTCGCAAAAGTAATTTGTTGCGTCAACCGTTCCCGCGGAGTCAACCCAGATGAGCTTGCAGAGAAGATATTAGGTATCTCTAGCAAGGCCTCTGATGACATGGCAGCCACCGCACCAGTCCTTTTCAGAATACTCTGCACATCCTCATAGCTCTCCATCCCACCGTTTGCGACAACTGGGAAGTCAGGTTTTATATTGTGGGCAGTGTCAACGGCAAGCTTGATCCTGTCCACATGGCAGGATCGTACCTTTGTTTTGTTTTCGTATATAGTCCTTCCATGTATCGTTAGAAAGTTGATCCCAGTACCAACAAGCATGGAAATGCGTTCTTTGAGGGTTGCGTCATCGGTCGGTAGACGAATCTTGGCAGAAACTGCTATTGACTCTGGAACCGATTGCCGCAGGGCTACCAAAATCTCGCAAACACGATCAAAGTCGCGCTCTGCAAGATGGGCCCCGTAGTTTCCCTTCCTGGCTATGTTTTGTGGACACCCGCAATTTAGATCAAACCCACTTACTTTCCCGCCGGTATGCTGCACAATCATATTCGCTTGTTCCGAGATCATTGAAGGCTGATCTCCTGCTAATTGAACAATCAGGGGAGATCCCGAGTCCATGCCGACCGAACCTTTAGGTGGAGGAAGATCGCCCAAGCAAGCTAATTGCGAACGGACCAGTTTTGGATATTCTGCTTTGGTTTCCCAGAAGTCTAAATGCGCTGACCGAAACGTGGCATCGTTGATGAATTTCTTACAGTGGAGCATTTGTGTGAAAGTCAAGTCGACATCACAATGCTGACGTAGAAAATATCGAAACGGATAATCGCTTGCTGCCACCATTGGGGCCATGACCGACTTAATTGGAAAATCTGGATAGGAAGGCAAGGTGAGGCCTGATTCTGCCTCTGGCGACGACTTCAAAAGCACTGTAGATATTCTCCTCATCAATAAACGACGCTTTTGGATACGGGAATTTCGCCCTGAACATATGGAGAATGCTGCAACTGTACGACCGCATGCTGGGAAAGTCATGCACGTAAACATCGACAACAGAAACGCAAATCGGTTCGAATGGGAGGCTCCAGAATTCTTTCGTTTCCGTTTGCCAATGAAGCAGCTGCGATCCATTTCAAGTCTTTCCTCAAAGGATCGTCAAACACAGTGATCATTCCGTAGCGAATATCGAGTTTCATTAAGCATGCAGGGTGCGTCAACCGTTCATTGTTGTTGTGGTGAGATCATTCTCACGTTTCCCAAGAAAGCACCGTGGTTGCGCCTGGTCAGACAGCCAGACGCAATGAACTTGCTTGGTGTCAGACGGCCAGAAAAGTGGACCCATGCGATTACGCCAAGAAGCAGACTCACCGCGCCATTTTGTGACTTTTTCTCTTGCGCACCCCAAACGCCAAACAAAGTGATGTCTGGAACATGTCGTAGCGGCGGTGCTGGCGTGGCGAATTGCTTTCATGGGGGAGGCAAGATGGCAATTGCGCTTTTGGGGGAGGGAAGATGGCCAGCCAAGCAAATGAGACTGTGGACGGTTTGAGGATTGACGACTGTTTGAATTCTATTTTGAAGTGATGCTCACCGCACAAATCGTTGAAAGAGGTCGAAACGACAAGAACACACTGTTCATTAAAAACATGGCACAAAGCAGAATAATGCGATCCATCGTATCAGGGCTTATCCTCTCGGGGATGAGCAAAGCTTTTGTTCCGAAGACCAGTCATCGTTTCCAACATCGATCAATTCAACTTGTATCCTTGGCCAGCAAACCAAGAAGCAAAGGGGAAGACAGAGCAACTGAATTTTCGACGCTTGCGGAGAACTTAAAGTTGAGTCCAGAAAACTTGAAAAAAGTTCTCATTCAAAAGCGATCCAAGATGAGTGATAATGGGGAGAAAGCGAAGTATATTGATTGGTTGCTGGCGAAACCCAAAGCGACACAGAAAGTGCAAAAGGAACAACAAGAGCCAAAAACGAAACAGAAGAATCTTCAGCACAATGAACAACCATCCTTTTTGTCAACAGACAGCTTTGCTGACTGCAAAGATTTGCACCCTGCGTCCAAGAGGGCTTTGCTAGAAGTGCTGAAGGTCACCACTATGACAGAAATCCAATCAAGGACTTTCGCTGCTGCATCGTCTGGACGAGACTGCTTGGGAAGGGCACGAACTGGCACTGGTAAGACACTTGCGTTCCTGGTACCAGCCTTAGAGCGGCTACTTCAGTTGCCGCCTATGGACGATCGCGTGGGAATTTTGATTATTTCGCCGACAAGAGAACTTGCAACACAAATTGCAGACCAAGCAGAGAAACTCTTGACGTTTCATAAAGATATGAACGTCCAAGTAGTCTTTGGGGGAACTAAGCTACAGCGCGATATGAGCCAATTCAACCGAAAGATACCAACCATTCTTGTGGCGACTCCTGGTAGACTCCTAGATCATTTAGAGTCTACAGAAATCCGCGGGAAAAAATTTGGCAGAGACATAATGTCCAATACTCCTCTAGTCGTATTGGACGAAACGGATCGTCTTCTGGACATGGGGTTTCGACGAGAGGTATGTTGCGGGTTTTCTCGCTAATGTTCATGCATCACTTCACTCATACATACCCCATCAAATTAGATCGGCAAAATCCTGTCATATTTGCCAAAGCGGGATAAGAGGCAAACTCTACTATTTTCGGCAACATTACCGAAGGAACTTAAAGGCATTATGGCAGAAAACATGAAGCCGGACTTCATCGAAGTTGATTGTATTAACGACGGTGATGCACACACAAACTCAAATGTGCAGGAGTCTCATGTTGTTGTACCGTCAATGGATCGATATGTCTCTTCTGTTGTTGAAATTGTTCGACTAGCCATGGAACCAAATGAGGATCCCAAGATTGTCGTATTCTTTCCCACGGCACGCTTGGTAGCTTTCTTTTCCGAATTATTCAACGAATACTTGGGAATTCCGGTGATAGAGCTGCATTCGAAGAAGAGCCAGGGTTATCGAAACCGTGCCAGTGAACAATTCAGGTCCGCTTCAAGTGGAGTTTTGTTCACCAGTGACGTATCAGCTCGGGGAGTGGACTATCCTGGCGTCACACAAGTGATTCAGTTTGGCATGCCAGACAATCGAGAACAGTACATCCATCGTCTGGGCCGTACCGGTCGAGCAGGAAAGGCTGGTGAAGGTTGGCTGGTTCTGGGACCTTTTGAGAGTTTTTTTCTACAAGAACTCAAAGGAATGGACATTCCGAGAAATGATGCGTTGCTTGCTTTGTTGAGCAATCCAATCGCCTCCGACACGAATGACATGCTTACAGCCGCAACTGACAGAATCCGATCCAGCAGGAAGAGGCAATCTAGCGCGAAAAGTGCTTACCAAGCCTTTCTTGGTTTCTATCTTGGAAAGATGAAAATGATGAAAATGAACAAGAAGGATGACTTAGTCGCCATAGCGAATATTTTCTCAGGTCAATTGGGTCTACCAGAGGTTCCACGTCTTACAAAGCAGCTGGTGGGGAAAATGGGTTTAAAGGGTGTTCGAGGGATCTACATTGCGGATAAGATTGATGGAGATACCGACCGTCCAAGGCACTCTAGAGCGAGTGTGAACCAGAGGAATCATAGCAATGGAAGGCAAAATCGGAGATATTGACCTAAAGATATTTTTGTTGTTGTTGAGAGGATACGCTATCGTGCTACTCGAAAGGACGAACTATTGTCGTTGACGACTATTGCATTTTGATGGACCGGTGTTGATTTCGAAGCATGAATAAATAGTAGGGCAGGCCAAATTTTGCTACTAATACACATCCTTATCACACTACTGATGTCAAAAAAAGCAATGATGCAGTCAAGACCAACAACAATGAGCACCCAACACCTCCAACTTGCGGAGCAAAAGTTGGAGCAGATGAACCATCCAGAGCGTCACTGAAGGAAATTTCACAGCTGAATTTTTTGTAGAGATTTTCCAAATCATTAAAATACCCTTCACTATATTCAGCCAATTCGGACGCTGAACATGACCTTCCAGTACAGGTTGGAACTTCATGATGTGTCGAGTAAAGGAAGGTTTCTGAAGCTCCGTCACCGGCTGGCAAAGAGCAGTTGTAGAAAATTCCAACTTCCTCATAGTCACCGTTCAGCTATTAATCAAAGTTAGCCTTGTATTGATGGTCTGCATAAATGGTCTCGGTCCGAAGGGTCACTTACCGCTGCACATTTCTCTTCAATGTCGTTTGGGATATCAGAATTGTAATAGATGTTGCAAATGTATGTTTGGCGTTCATTAGTTGAATCAACTTGACAGAATGCCGTTTGATCGATACCTTGAATAGCTGAAGCCAATTGCGTCCTCGCAGCAGCAAAATCAGGATCATCGTTGATTTCTTTGGTTTCGTTGAAACACTGTGCGCTCAGTTCACCTCTCACTAAGCCACAAATGACAAATGCACAGAACAGACGATACATACTTCCGAATGTCAGAAAAGTAATAACTAGGTGCTTGACGTTATGGTTAACTTCAAACTTGGCGATGGCTGACAGTTTGCCTTCACCAGTCACAAGTCACAAGCTCCAACTTCGAATGTTATCGGCTTTTATTGCCTTCAGTTTGCGGGGAAGACAACCAGGCACCCTTCTTTTTGGGGGAACCTTTCCTTGCGATATGTTGGTGCTTCTTCATATTGCTAAAAAATTGCTATGGTGCAGTCCAAGTCAACATAATAGCGTTTAAAACTCCGTTTTAGTTTACACAGAAGATTCTTCTTTGAGTTTCAAAAATTTTTGTTGGCTTGCAATTTTGCTTTTTTGGCAATCCAAGTTTTTGCCCCAAGTTCCCACTTCGTCAGTATGCACTGACAGGTACGAAAGACTACTTTGAATTGTTTTCTGTTTCACCCTCAGTAGATTTTGACAATTTTGACATGACTTGTCGACGCAAATCTGGTGCCCCATCTCTTAGAGCTTGACAGACCTTTTCGTACGCGCCCTTGTCATTGATTTCTTGCCAAATCAAGCCTTCGGCCGTCCGCTGCCTTCTTACAAATCGACCACCATTCTCTTTGACAAGATCCATCAGCTTCATAGCAATATGCGGCTTGTCGCTTCGTTTGGCACAAAGATAAGAGGTTTGATGGTCTTCAACAAGTTCACGAAATACTTGGTTTCCATAGTGATAGTTCGTTGGTGCGCCTCGCCCACAGACGATATCCAACGTGCGTAGATCTCTTTTCGATTCAATCGAACTTGTCATCTCAGTAGCCACACTACATGGGGTAGAACACTGTTCCTCACGACTAGGAACTGTGGACAATTCTGCATTCGTACGACTTGGATAGGATAGCGCCTCCTGCTCCCAGTGTTGTTGCGGTGCCTGTGGGGGCATTGGCATTTGCTGTTGTTGTTGCTGGTATGAGGGCTGCCAGTAATTATTGCTCTCATAGCATTCTTGTCTTGAGTCCTGCCACGGAGCAGGCGTAGAGAGAGGAGGATGCCACGGAGATTGATCCGCATACGAATACGGAATTGGTGCATCGTATGCTTCTTCCCTTTGTTCGTAGTGACAATAAGGGTGTTGATCGTATCCTGCATTATAGTGGTTGCTGTTTTGATGGCTAATCTTTTGTAGAGATGAAATGTGTTCGTCGTGATACGATCTTGTGTCTGTTGAAGTGGACATGGCTGAAGGAACCGACTCGATGTAGGCTTCATTCCTCGGCGAACGGTTTGAGTGCTTTGGAGTACCTCCGTCGTCTTCCTGAGTTGAAAACAGTTGTTCGCTGAAAGGTCCGCATGGAAAAAGCTCTACGATAGGTTCCAAGATGGAACACGGATTATAGTAGTCGGATATCATTCTTCTGTGGGAGTGCCTTCGCGTCGGTTGTGTTGTCGTTGTAGTTTGTGACCTTTCAAAACAGTGGAACCAAGGTGTTCCGTTTCCAGTCTTGGTTTTGGCAGTGACTAATCGATATGTGTCCATCGCCAAATCCACAGGATCAAAAGTTGCTTCGAGGTGCGCTTTGGAATCATGCTGGAGTCTTTTAGTAATCCTTTGTGCACCCAATATCTGATCTTGTAATAGCCAAAATTGTGAGCGTTGGACGTTGAATTTAGTCGTGCGGTCGTTTTGTCCGTTTTCTCCTCCAGCATTGGGCACGAATAAAATCGCTGAACCACGGCAAATTAACGTTGTACTAAATAATAAAATAGTTGCGACCTTTGAGTCCCACAGTTGTCTTAGCGACACTACGACATTACTACGACACGGAAGGCATGTTCCATGTTCTGATGATGCACTTCGGACTTCGGACAGTTCTATTATCCGTTCGCTTATTTCGAATTGTCGGACAATACCTATTTCACAGGCCTCAACAATCGTGTTCCCGCGAGCGCAAGGCAGCCGTACCTTGGTTTTTGAATGAGCAAGGACCAGTGCTACCTCAAATTAACTCACTGCCAAGCAGAGCATCTGCTCTCAAATCATCGAAATCGCGTTCCTCTCACTTCCTACCTCACCTCGATATCAATAGCGTCCTCTCCCCAACAATAGACAAATCAGTCTGAAGGTCGATATTATTCCATTTTCAAGATTGGACTTCGTTCCGACGAATAAGCTCGGATTCTTCCCATCGCGTTGCGATTGTCTATGCTGCTCCCATTTCGTTGTTCTCAGCTGAAATTTCGTATTGAAAAGCTTGGCAATGCCGTCATCTGAAGCGAAAAAAGCGGCTCCGCGATCGAACAGCGAGGACAGCTCACAAGCAAACAGCCCAAAAGTGGCGCCTGGATTTGAGATGCATCTCCAGCTGCAACAACCCAGCAAGTATCATAAGAAGAGAAAACGAGAAATATCAAATAACCTAGATCTGTCGAGCTCGTCTTCCTCGAGCTCAGATGAGGATGACGATACAAGAAGAGTACCAGCGCATAAATCACGATTAGGAGATGGGACCGAAGCAAGTACGATTGAACAGAAAATACATCCTCGCAAGGTGGACGACTCCGCTTTCGCAACATCATCACAAGACAATGTAAAGGTTTCAATAAAAGGATCGTTTCATTTTCAAAGCCAACAGCAACCCGAAGGGTGGAGAGTCAAATTGTATAGGCTGAATGCGGACGGGTCGTGGGATGATTGTGGTACGGGCCGCATTTTGTGTTTGTACAAGCAAGTGGCAAAAGATAATTCAAATGGCACTTCGGCTGGTGATGCATGGATTTATCAAGAACTTGGAGAACCAACGCTGTGCATGCACTCGGAAGTCAGCACTACGGTCGGAGTGTCAGACCCTCGAATATTGCTGCGAACCAGGATTCTGTTGCGAGACGCCTATCAACGTCAAGGAGACAATATCATTACCTGGTGTGAGCCCTTTCTAGACGATAGGAATGCGACACCAGGGGTAGACTTGGCCTTGAGCTTTCAGGATAATTCTGGTTGTTTGGACATATGGAGGCAAATAACACAAGTGCAATCCAAAGCTGCTGATTTGTTCCGCCGCGCAGGTGGAGATCGAGCAAATTCTCTCAGTCTAGACACAAATAGTTCAGAGACAAGTGATAACATGGATAATGCAACAGCTTCAAGTCCACTTGGTAGCACGGCCACTGGTGATGCGCATGTAATTGCGTCACATCACCACCCAACGCTTCAGCGGCCGGAGCAACCAGAGATGTGGGCCAATGCGGAAGCGGAAAACTTGGAGAACCAAATGTCCATGGATAAACGAAATCAACAATGTCATCAATTTGACGATGGTTACAATGACAACGACTCCTCGGCTCAATCGGCGATGAATTCACAATCACTTCAGCTGCCCAACCCGCCGACTGTAGGCAGTCTAGAGGAAATTGCTGATACCATCGCCTCTGTTCAGGTAAGAAACAGTATTCGTGTCTGGGTTTTTCACCACGGGCAGGCCCCCACCCTTTTCATTTTTGCTTGTTGCAGCACATCCAGCAGAGGGAATCTTTGGCACTGCACATATCCCAAAATGATTGTTCGTACCTGAAGTCCTTGCTATCTCTTTTTCCTTCCGCTGAGTCCCGCGGCGACTACAGCTCTCTAGCAACGTTGGCAGCATGCGTAAAGACGATTCTTCTCTTGAACGATCCCTCCATTATCGAGTTGATCGTGTCGGATGAACACATTTTTGAGGACGTATGCGCGACCCTTGAGTATGATCCAGATTTACGGGACAAAGCAAATCATCGGTGGTTTCTACGAGAAAGAGCCAAGTTTCGAACTGTCGTATGGATGGAAGACGAAGAGTTGGTTGCAGCAATCCATCGATCATTTCGCGTTAACTATTTGCGTGATACACTTCTGCGCCCGACTATGGACGAAAGTAGTCTATCAACCCTGTCTTCGTTGCAGACTTTCACACATGCCGACGTCGTAAAGGGAGTCACAACGTCACCAGTAGGATCGGAAGATAAAGGTGAATTGCTGAAAGACAGCTACCTGGCGAAGGTCATTCGAGTGCTTGGCCGTGAGCTACAATCTACGTGTACCATGGAATGGGAAGAAATTGAGAATCTGCCATCTGGAAGCGACATTCGGACTTTCGTGGCTCAGCGGAAGGAAGAATCGCCAGCAGTGCCCTCAACTGAAACTTCAGCTGGGAAATTCCTGCAATCTCAAAAGCCTTCAACGATATGGAAGCAACATTTGGCTCCCCAGGACGACTCCCTCGCTTCTCGCAGAGCCAGGAGGAGGGGCAGCTTATCATTTCTAAGGGAGCTGTTCAACATGGTCCGCATCTCTCTGCAACAAAGTGACAAGGATGACTTTTTTGCTGTTCTCGTGTCCATGGAGGTAGATTTATCGTATACGAAAGACCAGAAAGCTAGGGCTGCCAAGGAAGGCGGCAACGGAACAGTGAATGAAAGAGGTGGGGAGTCTAGGTTTTCACAAAGCTTACAGCCGGTGAATCTGTTGTCTCTGTTGGGAACCATGTTATCTGATCCAAATACAGATGCAACAGAAAAAGGCTCTGTGCTCGAAATTATTTCTGGAATCGCGATGCATGATCCAAACTTGATTCGCCTTCGCTGTCTGGACTACTATTCCGTTTGGAACAAAGATAGATCCGACAATAACCGACCGAAACCAAACGGAAAAAGACAGATCATATTCCATTGCCCACCGGATGACTTGATGACTTCCCTCCTATTTCTACTGGCAGTGGAGACCGATGCCGGGGTGCTTCTTCAAGTGTCTGAAATCATGCGGATAATACTTGACACTGATATGATGGGAGATCACGGACCTATGGGTGCCAGCTTTGCAGACGAAGCCGAAGGTCTTCCTCCGGGTGGCCATATTGCTCCCCACGATCTACAAAATCACCACTCTGGCTCCACAACGGACCAGAATCAGTTTCTTTCAATGTTCTACGACCATTACATCCAATGGCTTGCAGCGCCATTTCAATACGCGATTCTGTACCCCGTTCGACGAGTTCCAAACTACGTTCTCTCTGCTCCGTCAGAATCTCAGTTGATGCAAGCAACGTTGAAACGCTTTGAAAAAGGCGATTGTGAAGACGATCCAATGCTCTGCATTGCGTCACTCTGCGCACTTCGGAGTTCTTTCGCTGTTGAGTTGTTGAGCTTTTGCGTCCGTGCACACCTGTATCGTATGAAATGCTATCTCTTGCGGTCTGGGGTGTTAGGGAGCGTATTGAAATTGTTGAAGCCTTCAACATCAGCGCGAGTATCCTCAGGTGATCGTTGTCTGAAATTGGCTGCTTTACGTTTCTTGCGAGCAATCTTGTCGGTGAATGACGAGTTTTACCATAGACACATCATCCAACACAATCTGTTTGGGCCTGTGTTTGAGGCATTCCGGGCAAACCCGGTTGGGGATAATCTTGTCAGTTCCGCAACTGTTGAAATGTGCGATTTCATACACACAGAGAACATCTACTCGTTGATCGAGCACATTGTAACGAAGCACCTTTCTGGTGAAGAATCGAAGAATCCGAGTCTCGAAGATCTATCCAGCACATATGTCAACACGCTTACTGTTCTCCGAAAAGCTTACGAGAAGACGTCGAAAGAACTGAACATGAATCAAAACAATGACTCAAAAGAAGAGACTATAGTAGAGGGCGGTGAGGGTTCTAGGTACTTTAACGGCGGTTCCCTGGGGAGGCGTGTAGCAATGAGCGAAAAGGCATTGGAAGATCAGGTGAGTCCAGTATTATCACTCTTTCTTGTATTGTTGACCAGGTATTCTAATCAATCTTCGATACCGAAGAGGAAATTTCGCGAGATAGATCAAGAAGAATCATATTTTGATGGGGATGATGAGGACGAGGAACCACCCTCTCATTCCTTTACGCCCCCTGCTGCCCAGGAAGGCGAAGGTGAACTTCATAGAACCCCTCGGATGTTTTCTCTTTCACAGGCGCCACTGTTGAGCAGTGGGATAATGCACGGATCTTTTACTGAGCAAAAGGATATAAAAAAGGCGACGAAGCAACCGCTCTCCTGATTTTACGAATTTGATATGTATGTTAGCAAATTGTAAGCTATAATTCTCGTCCTCCCTACCAATTACTTTCACGCATCTTTACAGCTAGTTACCGTTTAGATGGCATTGTGAAGTCGAAATCAAACGATGCATGCTAGATATTGAAACAAATCATTGAATTTCAACAAAAGCACAGCTTAGCTAACAGAGCCCTCCTCACAATAATAGTCGAGTACTACTATGGTCTTTGCGCTGCACGAAGAAATGTACAGTAGTCGCCGAAAATCGGGTGATATCAATTATCGAAGAAGGACAGACGAATTCGGATAGGCATATGCTAGCGGGGCGAATGACAACAACCAGAATCGACCATTTTGAGGGACCGAACAACCGACGAGACTTGTAGGACGACCTGGTGAGTTTGATAGAGCATCCTTAGTGGAAAGAAGCACTCTTTGCACTCTGGTCGGGATGACAGGGAGTACACTTTTTGTATAGAGTTGTTCTCTTTTACCTCCATGTTTGAATCCATAAGCAAATAAACGTAAAAACTCTATAACTTTCAGATCTTTTTATGTGACTCGTTTACATTTTACTAGATGTCTCCTTGTCATAAAATTTGACCCCTAGTATAAAAACACCGTTCAAGACTTCTAAGCGAAGTTTCTGAAAGCACCTCCACTATTCTGATCTCCACATTCATCTAATGATGCACATAGTGAGATAATTCCAAACCATGGGCGACTATATATTGATCAAAATGCGCAAGCCACAATGTTGGACGATTTTGCCCTCAACTACATTGTTCAAAAAATATTCTTTGAGGAAATCATCAAGCCGAAATAATCTTTGAGGAAATCATCAAGCCGGCCGCAACATCTACCCCTGACTCATCATACGTCACCTGATCATCAACGATGCATCACTGCATGTGTAAATCTCTGATCCTGGCATGGCATGTCGCCTGTTGCCTATCGTCCTGCAAGGGCATCAATACGTGGTGATTCCTCCAGGCCCTTGCAACAATGGTACAGAAATCTACTTTTCCATGAATTCCCAGAGGAAAGCAACGAAGTTTTGTTGAAATGCAAACGTTGCCGGAACATTGGCAGTGGTCCCAACGGGTAAAACGCCAGAGTGGGGCAAATACTATCACCCCGGCTTGGCGAATCATCCTTGGCTTGACCGCTTGGTTGTTGTGGCGCACAAAGATGATGGATCAAAGTGCATGATTATGTACCAGGACAATGTTAAGCAGACGGATTTCGCATCAGCGTGCGAACGTCTTAGTAGGCTGCCGATCTGCTTTCTCCAGTAGCTGGGATAGAGGATGTCCTGCTTGTTGTCAACGTGGATGGGGCAACCGAACTGATCATGATTTGGATATCTGCAACCTTTATCTTGCAACTTTGCCAGCATGATTGAATTTGCCAGAAAAAGGCACTAGTTGTCACTGACTAAATTTCCATTGCTTCAAAGAGTATCCAAAAGAAATCTGAACAAACTTAGTGAATGAAGGAATGCCCGGTGCTGACAATACCACCTATCAAGCAATAACCAACGAAGCAACCACCCTCCTCATTCTAGGAGCTTGTTATATATGATAGCAATTCGTAAGCTATCATTCTCATACTCCCCACCGTGAACATTCGCACATGTTTGCTGCAGGTCGCCTTATAATTGAAATTGTGAAGTAGAATTCAAATAATACACGCTACATTTTGAAATAAATTTTTGGCTATCAGTCCTCGTCGCTATCGTCGTCATCGTCATCGAGTAGTACATGACCATCAAGAGATGGCGTTGATCGGTTTAGCTGAAAGCTCAAGCTCATCCTCCTGCCAAAAATCCTGCGTTTTCCGTCATGTTCAGTTCTTCTCTTATGCGTCACACTTTCTTCAAACAACGACATCGTTGAGCCACCCAAACTCTCACAGTCAGTACTGCATTGCACCGGGAGAGACCGAGCGGATTGGGGACCTTTGGTTACATGATCGGGTTCAAATGTCGGCAAACCTACAAATGTTCTAACATGGATTGTGCTTCCATCTGATTGCTGAATGTCTGTCGAAACAACGCTTGCTTCACACTGATTTACAGTTGCCAGACTATCTGGGTTACTTGGGTCAAACTGCAAGAAAGTCTTTTTGTAAGAAACGGCAGAGGAGTTTTCTGGATCCTCCGAGCTTTGTAATCCCGTTTTCGAGCCGCCCTCTCCACAGTGACGAGAAGAAGTATGTTTCTTTTTTCGTTTCGTTTTGCCTTTGCTCGATTGAACAGCTTTCGAAGAGGCTATTCGATAATCTTCATCAGCATGAGGGAGTTCTTGAGTTTTAAGTTTGGTATCTTTTGAGTGGTGCCATGAGTCGTCACGAGGTATATTATGAGAGCGCCGACTGTGATGATGATGGTTGCTGGTGTCATCAAAACCATCTTCAACATTTGCCTCTTCTCCTGGCTGGTGAGCCTGTAAGAAGGCCGCGAGACTGTTTTTTACATCATGACGCCTTGTCGACCTTACAGCTTTTTTCTCTAACACGGTTTTAGTTCGGGCAGCCTTTCTTGCTAGCAGCGTCTCCAGTTGAGCCTCTGCAAAAATTTCCTCCTTTCCCATTGTCAGCCCACCAGCGTCTTGGCTAAATTTAAGAATCTCTGCTGCATCCAATTCCAAAGGCATATTTGCGAGGAGAGTAGCAGAGTCTGTTGTTGCCATTTTCACTGATTTGATCGTTTTTATAATCCCCTGTCGATTGCCTCGGTCGTGTCTTTGGATTCCGACAGACTCAAGCATGCATAATAAATGTTCTCTGACGAGAAGGTGATACAAAAATGCACAGGTGATGAACATCCCTGTCTACGAGCCGCACCTCTACTACTGTTAAATATATTTGAAGGGCTGTAAAAGCACACATGAGTGCCCCATATGCCTGTGGACGATTGATAATGACCCAACAGTCATTTCTTATTTTATGCAAAATAGAGTGGTACAAATAGTTTAAAAAACTGAAAACGTCAGAAACTCGAAATCCACCAATAATTTGCCCAAAAAACATCCGAAATCCATCCACGTGCAGCAAGCATCCATGCAAGAACACTTGACAGTTTATTTATGCCAGTGACAATGTCATGTATCAAATATTCCTGCATAAATGTAGTTTTCATTTAACCCGAATTGAAACCGCAACAGAAACCAAATTTTGGAAAGAACAAGCAAGCAAGGTCAATCCCGCAAAATTGCTCCTCCTCTTCCTTCTATACTGTACACTACTGAAATAGATTTGAGTCCCGATAGGTGTGTGACACGAGTTGAAAGGTATTGAAGTGTTGTAGAGAAGGACTTGCCATTCACACTGAATTATCATACCGACATGATTTCGACGATTTCTGTCCCATCATAGTTCCCAGCTATTTTAGTGTTTGCTCTTTTATCTCCATATCTACCAGGAATCGAAAACAGAGGACTGGACAAGACTGGACATAGGACCCAGAAGCGAAGCCATTTCGCTGGGCGATACGTGCATTCTGCGAAGTAGTCGGTTGTCTGTTTCAAGGATGCGCCGGCCTTTTCCTTTTGTCATCTTCCTGCTATTGTGCAATCGAGGGTTGGAAACAGCATCCTTTCCAATTTACGGTTGCAGCGCCAGTTTCAGTCGGTCTGTCACAAAGGCAGCTTCGAGAATCAAAGAGTTTGGTAGGCGCGGAAACGCCACTTTGGTTATTGACGGCAACAATGTTCGAGGGATTGGAAGGTTTGAAAGCGATCTGGTTGAAGTGCAAGATCGAATATCTTCATTTTGTCAGGAAACCGGCATCTCCAGAGTCGTAACCATCTGGGATCACGGAAATTGCAAATTTGCAGCGATTGGTAAAGACAGCAATAATGTTGTGGATATGATTGTCGTGTTTTCTGGCCCAAATCAAAGAGCTGATGATGTCATGGTGAAAGAAGCGAATCATCTTGCGTCAATGTTCTGTAGTGACGACTGGTCATCCCTTTGCTTTGTTTCTAATGATAGGATGCTTCAACAGAAACTAATTCAACGTATTGGCCGAAGTGGCAGTGGCGGTGGGCAAAAAACCCGATCTCTTTTGATGGATTCCACGAGATTTTCCGAACTGATTTTTAAGCAACAGAAAGCCCACAAACTCGATGCGGCTGATTCGGGGTCCCACCAAATCAGCAAGGTCAAAATGTCTTTGCAGAATTTTCTAAGAACTCAAAAACAAGGTTGTAACCGGCGTCGCGAAATGACTTGGGAGCGTTGCGTTCTGGCAGAATCATTGCGTCGGTTCTATTGTGGCCAGAAGATGGATTTCTCAAAGGACCTGTTTTCACATCGCTACATTCGAGAACTCGAAAAACGTGGGTACGCCAATCCAAATGCCATAAGCAACAACACTAGTAGTAGCGATATGGCGTGCATGGTTCTAGGCCCAACTCGGTTGGACAGGAGACAGAAGCAAATACTGAGACATTTCAACAACTACCGGCTGGCTGACAAGTTTTAGTTTCTGATCAATCCCGTATGAATCAATCGGCAAATTCAGAGATCAGAACAGATCTTCGCGTATTGCGGTTGCCTCTTCGAAGACAACGTTACTATGGTCTGAGTGAGAAAATGGAACTTCATGGGGGCAAAACCCAGGCCCGATTGGTTCAGCAGCAAATCCCTTCTGGACCATCTTACATCGGAATTTGTGGATGCGCGCTCTAGCATTCTGCCGTGCCCAATCAACATTGCCAGTCCACAATCGCTCAGCAACTGCTGATGCTCGCGGCCATACTCGACTCATGAAGTTGCTAGTATCAACATGCTCGCCCCACATGCTCGCATGACCACCGACTAGCAGATCGACTGCTCCGGTGAAATTAGTCGCATTGCAATCGTAGAAAGTATCCCAATCGCAGTTTAGATAATCGAGATACCAGCAGCCTGAAAGGACTATTCTAAAGCCTCGCTCGGTAGCTTCCTTCATTGTTTTTCTGTCAAACCCCTTCCAAATATCGATTATCGTGTCTTTGGTGACTGTCAAATTCAAGTTGAAAACCTCCTGCCACACAATTGGGGTTTTGCTCTGGTTCTTGACTATGTTCAGCAACCTTGTTTCGAAATATTCGTATAACTCAACACTTTTCGTCATGTTGTGTGTTTTCATCCAATTGGAAATTCGGCTTGAATTCTGCCAACAGCTGAAATCGACCTCGTCGCCACCAACATGAACAAAGTCATCTGGAAATACCTTGCTCAGATCGCTGTAAACAGTGCGAACAAAGTCATAGACGCTTGGGTTTGTTGGGTCAATAGGCTCAGAAGGGCTCGGGCAGCTTGACCTATGAAGAACAAGCAAACGTACTTGAACTGACTAGCGCAAATTCTACGGGTTCCTCAACATTGACACTTACATCAGTTCTGGGTGTGAAGAAACAATGGATTGACTGTGACCAGGCAGGTCCACTTCGGGCACAACGCGAATACCACGAAGATATGCTTCCTTTACGACCGTCTGAATATCCTTCGTTGTATAGACCATTTTTGGATGATAGGCACCTTTGCTTGCCAGCTCCGGCATGCTCTCGGCTTCGAACGGGAACGACTGCGAATCGGTTAAATGCCAGTGGAGCAAATTCAATTTATTCATTGCCATGGCATCTAGGTTCGACAAGATTAGCTCCAGCGGCAAATAATGTCTGGAAGTGTCAATAAGCAGTCCTCGGAATCCAAACGCGGGGAAATCCTTAACGGAAAGCGGTAGGTGGTCGATGATAAGCACGGGATCCCCAGCGCCATCTACCCATCCAAAATCCATCAGTTGACCTAAAGTTTCCAATCCACGTACGACTCCGAAAGCTGTCTTGGACTTCAATTCAACGCCGGAAGAGTTCGCTTCAATGCATAGCGTGTAGCTTTCATCTACGCCTTCTCGCAGCTGGACATCCGATGATGCAACTTGTATCAGAATTTTCGTCATTTCTTGCAGCTGACGATGTTCAGGATTTTCCTCGTAGTCCTCGGCAAAATCGGGCAGCATAAGCAAAGTTTTTCGAAATCGGTCGATCGCAGCGTCGACGATACTGCTTGTGGAAGATGGGGCCTTTGATTGAATGGAGAGTTGCGATGGTTTCACGATGCCGAGGGTACCATCATTCTCGCGATTGTACACTTCTACCTGTGCGGCGGGAAAGACACGATGCAATTGCTCGCTTCTAGCATGGATCACCAGAGAACCAAAGAAGCAAAACGAACTCAAGAGGAGCCTTATTATCGTATCCATATCCATGCTAACATAATGATGGAAAAATTGCTGCTACAAGTGGATTCAACTCAGCACCATATCTTTCAAAACATAGCACTAACAAAGTACGTGAACGATTGACTTTCCAACAAAGTGATTGTTCACAGGTGTATCGAATCCGGATGGACATATTGAATTTTACGGTCACCAGATTCTGCAGCACAGCGAGAAACTATACAAAGATCGTTGGCTCATTTGAGGAATGATTTGTTTAGCTACTGCAAAAATACGTGCTGGAAGGCTGTTCTAATGCTCCTTAATATCAATCTTGGTACCCTTTCGGATTTGCCCCCAGCCAATTAGTCGCCAATGCTTATCCACACGTCTAGATAGAGCAATTTTTTCACCTTCTGTGGTACAAACTGGTTGCGTGAGTGCAACCTTTGCCAAATCGCCCTTGACTGCGTTGACTCTGCCACCTGTGGATGTCGATCCAATGTTGACCATTAGAATTTCATTCTTCGAAAGCTTTTGGACTTTGGCTTGCTTTCCTCCATCACTAGTCTTGACACCCAGTAGTCGTCTCAACAAATAATACGAAATTTCAATCTCGCAGAACACGTCTGGCAGCTGTCCCTTAAGACCCAAGACTTGACCGACCAGTCGATCCGCTCTCGTCAAAGTTGGGTCAATTCGAGTACCAACACCGATCAAGCCACCAGGGACTGCAAATTGAAGATCATTTTGTTCTGCATACAAAGATGAAATCTTGGAGAAGATAGGAGCGCAAACCATCGTAGTATTACCATTTTCGTCTTCTTCTTTGGTAACAATGCCTGGACGGACTTCAATTTCATCTCCGACTCTGAGGACTCCTTGCAAAATACTTCCTCCTGCAACTCCTCCCTGCAAATTGCTGACATCTTGTCCTGGTCTGTTGACGTCAAAAGATCGAATGACGATCAATCGGGGAACACTTGTAAAGTCTCTAGGCGGCAAAGGAATCTTTCGGACAATGAATTCGCAGACGACATCAATGTTGTATTTGAGAACCGCAGAGATAGGAATGATCGGAGCAGAATCGGCAACAGTACCGGCGACAAACTTTCGAATCTGTTCTTGTTGTGCCAGGGCAGCATCAGGTTTGACCAGATCTACCTTGTTTTGAAGGATCAGAATTTCCTGAAGACGCATAATCTCGACCGCGGCCAAGTGCTCACTCGTCTGGGGCTGAGGACAAGTCTCATTTCCAGCAACTAGCAAAAATGCGGCGTCCATAACAGCCGCTCCGTTAAGCATTGTAGCCATGAGAATATCGTGACCTGGACAATCCACGAAACTAACATGTCGGCGCAGCCGGTAGTTGACTCCTGATATTTCGTCCACGAATTCGTCATCGTGCGAAGATCCTCTGGAAGTATAGAATCCGCCCGTTTCGCCTTTGGCGTCGCCTTTGTATATTTTGGCATTGGCATACCCAAGTTTGATGGTAATATTACGCTCCAACTCATTTTTGAAACGGACTGTTTGGACTCCACTAATAGCTTTCACTACAGTCGACTTTCCGTGTGCTACGTGACCGATGGTTCCAATGTTGATCGTGGCTTGACGGGAGATCTGTCGATGCAAAACGTATCTGTGAGGTTCATGTTTCTACGCGACACGACTTGAAGAACAACCAGAAGATGGCTGCAAAGGACCATCCAGAACTTACAACTTCCGGTGTCAAAGCCGTCAACTTTGAAGCGTCGACAGTGGCAGCGTCTTGCGGTTTCAAGTGCGTTTGCTTCTTTTCTTCGATTCCCATCTTGGTGGACGTTTCAATTAAAAAGATGAATAGTAGCAAAGTCTATGATGTTGGCCATGGTCAACAAACCCTCACTACCCCTGACCTCAAAAAAAAAGCCGAATAAACCTGTGTTGAGAGTCTCCAGTACAGCTTCTACAGAGACGCACGTTGAACTCTAGCAACCCCACGTTTCTGCAGAAACGTCTGGCTCTGAATAAACGGGATTCAGTTAGTCCCGGTCTCACCTCAGGAAAATGACAGAACACAAAACATTTGATGATGATGAGGCAGCAAGTCCCCAAATCCACGGACGGAATCATCCTAAACGATACCTTACGATAACTGCCTCGATGGACTTTACGGATCCATGCGAACGAGTCAGGTCGACTTGCCGCCATTGGATGGCCGACAACAACAAGAGTCAATCCGTCAGCATTCACAAAGAGAACATTCCTCGATTGGCAACGGATATCTTACGGAGACGGAGCGAGAATCCCAACTGGATCGAGTGGGACGAAGAGAAATGGCATTACACTGGGGATGGCTACACAGGATCTGAATCCCGTAAACGAGAGCGTGTGGCACTTTATATTTTGACCTTGGATGCCATCAACTTTTGCTTTTGGCCCAACCGCGATCCGTCCGATTCGACCATCAATCCATTGGAATACGAACTTCTGGCTATGGCATTGAAGAAGATGGCCGAACTGGATCACGGTGATGCAGACAACACAGAATCGAACTTTTGTGAAGATACATATGCTTTTTCGCCTCAGAATCTTGCCAGGATGACACCAGAAACCTTGGTGTCAGCCCTCATACCTCACTATCTCGATAATACAGGGAAACGAGCTCAGCTCTTGAAAGAGGTGGGCGAAGGATTGATACAGAATTTTTGTGGCTCTGCAACAGAACTGATTCAAGCGGCGGACGGAGATGCTAGCAAGTTGGTGGAATCCATTATCACACACTTTGCTGGTTTCCGTGACATTGTCCAAGTGGCTGACAATGAGCAGGTCTTCTTTTTGAAAAGGGCTCAAATCTTTGTTGGAGACGTGAACGCAGCATTAAATTTAAATCTAGGGGGCATGGAACGGTTGACTACCTTTGCTGATTACAGAGTTCCGCAAATCCTTCGCCATTTTGATGTACTAAGATACTCCCCTGCCCTGGCAAATGCAGTGGATGCGGGACAGGAGATCAACAAGGAGTCCGCTGATGAAATTTCAATTCGGGCCGGTACTGTTATAGCCGTTGAAGAGCTTGTAGAGTATATGAATGGAAAGTTGGAAGGAGAAACCCCCTTTACTGATGTAGGTGTTGACTGGTACTTGTGGCAGGTTGGGGAAAGAATGCACCAGGATGGTCTTCTCAAGCCGTTTCATAAAGTCAGGACTCATTTTTACTAGGAGATCATCATAAATGAGCAATTATGATAAATATTAGCTTGATACATTCCGCCGAGCTTCAAACTTTCCGCAAGAACTCATTGTTGAAGAAATGCCGAAAAGACCAGATGCTTGCTCGATTCGAAGGACTCCGCTGTTTCCAAGCTCGAAAGTTCCAGGTTGTCGTCCTACTGATAGTTCAACATCCCCGTATACCCATCCAGGCGGGATGGAGTAACTCGAAGATGTTTTAATGCGTTTCTCTTCTTCGTCAGTCCAATACACCTTCTGAATGCTGCCCTTGGTTTCGACAGTCCTTGTATATCCCAAGGAATCAAAGCTAAACCGAAGAATTTTTCCATCCTCCGACAGCTTCCATTCTCCATCTTTCTCCCCAGATGTAAATCCAGACTCAGATGATCGGCAAATACCATTTTCCAAAAAGTCGACGGTGATCGTTGCGGATGGAGAGCTTGGCAAACTCAACCCAGTCTGTCGATCTCTGGATGAAATGTTGACTTTGCTTCCATACAGATCGTTGCTGGGATCTCGCTCTGGAACACCGGATAGATAGAGATCCAATGTCCATGACGTTCCGGCTACCATTTCTGGGGTAATGTCATTTCGAAATTGTTTTTCTCTCCACTTCTGTTGAGTCTCTGTCAGTGCGGCGTATTGGCCAGTGTTGTCTTCAAACTCTTCACCCGGTGCATCATATTGCCCTTTCGTTTTATCCTTGGAAAGACTTCGATCGTTTTCAAACGCGGCATCGACCAAGTCCTTGAAAAAATTGAAACGACGCGTCGTCGAATCGAGACGAACGCGCTCACTTAATGAGGGTACCCCATTGACGAGACCGTTTCTTGGACAAGTGAAAGCTTTAGCTTGATTGCTTCCAGTGATTATTAACAGAATAGGGAGTATTACTGCCATATTGATAAATAAGTTGCCCTTGACCGAATTCCAACCAAAAAATCTGATTGCAATGCTGGACAGAGCAGATGGAAGCAGAACTATGAACAATGATTACGTCACCACAACTTCAAGATGACGTGTGCCCATGGACGAGCGGATTGGAAACATGGGAGTCCAATTAGTCGGCTGGAGAAAAACAAGACCAGAGTCAGGATCCTAGTATTGCTGCCTAAAATCGATCTAGTAATACACAGCTATTTGAAGCTTTCAGCGGTACGAGTCTTCTCCCGAAGAGCCATTTTGCGCTTCTTTTTCTCTCATCCGCCGTATGCTCTCCAGGTGATTAAACCTCTGCTCTTTGCTTCGAATCTTGCGATGAAGGATTGGGATTTCTTCACTCGTTGCCGATGCAAGTTTTTTTGCAATTTCAATATTGCCAGTCTCAGCATTCGCCAGAGCAACCCGATAGAGAGATTTATTGTTCACAATTGACTTCATCTCATCAGTCGAAAGACAATTCTCGATCAATGAAGTAGCAGTCTCCAATTCACTTGCAAGGCAAAGAAGTTCTACATAATTTCGGACGAAATCAGCGGATGGAGAAACCCCCTCTTCATCCATTGTTGCCAGCAATGATCCTGCAATTTCGGTATTCTTCTGCACCCATGACCTATCAGTACTCGACTTTCTCCTATGTAGATCTTTCCCTAGTGCCTCCATAGAATATGCATACGAGTCCTGGTTTGGTTGGCAATCAAAGTCTCTCATCGCTTTAAAGACCCTTCCCGTTTCATTGACGTCGCCCCTTTCAGCGTAACTCGACAGGACAACATTAAAGTTTTCCAAACACCTTATTTCACCGGAATCTTTGGCTGTTAACAGTCTGAATGCGTCATCCACATGCGAGCGTTTGTGTCTGCGAACCAGATCGCAAATGGTTAGTTAAATGAGACCAGGAAGCCGATTCGTTCCGGCTACCGCTATCATAGATATGACCTACCGAATTGCGCGAGAGAAGCTTCGAATCAGGGCGCTTGAGACGTCAAAGCCATCATCTTTCATGGTCGCCAAAGCAGCAAAAGCTTCATAAAGCCCATCCCGTCTACACGCGAAAGCCACAACGGTATTTTCGTATATCTGCGCTGTTGGTTTGTAGCCATATACATCAAGCACGTCCCATACCAATAAAATCAATTGAGGGTCGCCTGAGTGCGCCGCACCAGTCGAGATCGTTTCCAATGTAGACCGATCAAGAGAAAACTTTTTGTACAAAGCCGCAACTTTATCATCCTCTCCCACCTGAATTTTCTTGTGTATATCCAATAACGCTCCAAGCATTACACACATCTGAGCAGTATCGGTGTACGGAAACATATTGTGGATTACCGGCAGGGCAGAAAGCGGATGCGGCATTTCTCCCATGGCAACCAAACGAGAAAGGATGTCGTGGAAGGGAAGATCTTCCTGTCGATTGTATTTGGAGCTCGACAGCAGCTTCTTTAGCCAACCTGGTGCAATTTCAAAGTCGTTGGCTACCATATATTTGTACAGACTTGCAGCAAATGGTCCAATGCAGACACTCCTCTGTGCAACCAGTGAAGCCGTCAATATCGGATACAATACCTCTTTGATCTCCTCGTCCATTGCGTCCAACTCAGCCAGCAGAGTTTCAATGAATTGAACCATTTTTCGCTGGGGTAGGCCTCTTGGATCTAAATTTGATACAGCAATGCACAGCCGTCGATACATGTCAATCCTTATGTCAGCGGTTTCCGGATGAAGATTGTAGTATTGGAGAATTTCATAGGAAGCCACAGGGTTTCGCTTGGAAACCAGATAAAAGAGACTAACCACCAGCTTCGGATCAACTAGATGTTTGTCTTTGATCGCCTTTTGGAAAAGCTCTAAGCACTTCTGTGTTCGATGTTTGCGGATAGCTCTGCCCAAGGCAACATTCAGGTCGTTCGTCTTCTTCATAGCTTGATCCTCCCTTTGCATTGTCTGAGGAATTGTATGCGTTTCCTGAACTGAAATGGATTGCGGGAATTCAGTCTCATCAGCGAATAGTCCATTGCTGTTTGCTGCTTCGTCCGATGACAACACTCCTTGCTCTTCGACAGGCGCTGCTGTGTTACATGGAGCAGAAAAACTGTTCCGAGGGAACGAGGACGTCATAGCGGTATTCAAAGATACCAGGAAAACTTTCATCGCTTCACGATGATCTTCTTCAACTGTGGCCAGTTGATGTTGCTGGCGGCATGCTCGAGAAGGGTCAACTGTAGCCAGCCTTTGATAGCTCAACGTGCCTACATTTGTGATCGACGGTCTGTGGCCCTTCAGGGTGGATTGAAGTCGACGGATGAAAGCTGACTTGTCTTTGATGGAAAAATCTGCCACTCTCAACATATTCCTCCCTCTACTTGTAACACTTCTTGGGATTCTTCAGCCCTAGCAAGATGTTTGGATTGTTCGGTGTACTCGGAAAGCGGTAGCGGAATGCAAATTCTGAAGCTTGGTGGTGTTTGTTGCTTTTCTTGTTGGGATGGATGGACAGACGAGAACAACAAAGCGGTGCGATAGCGCGTTTCCTTCGCGCAATAGATGTGAACATCGTTGTTCTTGGTGGCAAACGTCCGAGAGGACGAACATCGATCGTCGTTGTGGAGTCTCCAATCACGTCTTCAGCACGTCCAAATCTGAAAATAACCATCGATCGACTGTCTGGTAGATACAATCAAGCAGGCAGATTGGAAACAGTAAATGAATAATATGATGCAAAGATATCGACTTCTTTGTGGTGGAATTGTGTCTAGGACCCCAGAGCACAGACGTGGAACAGTTCCTTTGTTGTCGTGTCGGCTCATCCAAAGGTCGCTGTCTGCGACCCAAGTGAAATGCTTATCAAGCTACAAGGGACGGATACCTTATGGAAACGCGTCTTTTCCTGCCTTCTCTTCATCTCCGTCGCTACAAAACGATCAACTCAGAAGATATCAAAGGTATTTCTCGAGCAAGGCAGACGGAGAGAATTCAGTGGAGAATTCCCAGAAGGAAATCAAAGAAGAGGGATCGACCGACTTGGGTCTGCCAGGTGCCCAAAAAGGAGGGAAAAAATTGGCAATAGTTTACACCTGCACCGTCTGCAATACTCGAGCAGCAAAGCAGTTCACCGAACAGGCGTATCGACATGGAGTTGTTATTGTACAATGTCCAGGATGCAACAATCGCCATTTGATTGCTGATAATTTGGGATTTTTTGAGGACGAGACTGACGGTTGGAATATTGAAAAAGCGATGGCCAAGCTTGGTGAGAATGTTAAAGTGGTGAATGATGATAACGTGTTGGAGCTAAGCATCGAGGACGTATACGGAGACGACGTCGTGGAGAAGGCAACAAGAGGAAATTCTGCACAAAATAGCGTTGATCACAGCGAAAATGATGGTAGATAGAACTAATCGATTTTATAGCGCAAATGCCCCGTACGTCTTTCCTTCAACAGCCACAGAACTGCTAATTGATGGGTCAAGGGCCGACAGGATCTTACGCTCAGTATTGGGAGCATCGAGTGCTCTGACCACCAAGTCAGCAACATCTTCTCGATGAATACTTCCGATGGCAGTATTATCCTCCGTCAAGATGGCTTGCCCAGTCATTGGTTCCGAAATGAGTCCACCCGGTCTAATAATAGTCCAGTTCACGTTGGTATAATACTTGATCAGAATGTTCTCTGCTTTCTCCTTGGCAGCAAGCACATCCTTGAGGACCTCGAAGACTGATGGAGGAGCAGCTTCTCGTGAAGAACCGCACCCTACAGAGGTGACAAGAATGACTCGAGTTACTCCCAGAATACCCGCCGATTCAATGACATTGTTGTTGCCTTCATAGTCTACTCGTCTATCGCCAGTGCTGCCACCGAGAGTAGTGATGGCGGCGTCGCAGCCCCACATTGCATCTTCGACTCCCTTCTGATCGAACGCATCACCAATCGCTGCTGAAACCCCATTCAGTTTATTCAATTCTTCTGCGGCTTCCTCTGTACGTGCCAAGGCGACAACCTCGATACCCTTCGCGGCAAGCTTCTCCACGATGGCCAAGCCGACGCCTCTGGTTCCCCCCGCGACAAACACCTTCTTGTACGCCATGTGAAGGGATGATCCGTTATCGACTGCATTCAATGCCCTGGAAGAGAGAAAGGAACTCTTGGCAGTTGTGAATCCAGCAACTGCTCTTAAATTGAAGAAAGCAAAGAGGAATTGAAGTACCAACATATTGAGGGACGATGCTTGCTACATTCACACGAAGTGAGTAGACATTCATTTTTGTGTGTTGCAGAAAGAAAGATACGCATTGATGTCAAGACACGCCGACTTCACGGATGATATTGATTGTGCGTCATCGATGCGAACACCTTTGCTGCTATGGGCGAAGCCCAGACTGGACATGGTCTTGCCGTTATCCGGACTTGTATGCCCAGGCTGGGAGGAGATCCGATCACTACAGTACAACAACACAACTTTGTAGTTTGTTATTTGTTGGACATAGAGGCAATGACATAGTCATGGAGAGTAATTGAGTTGTTGTGTGTTCCTTTCAATACACTAACCACATTCTGCCAAAACTAGAAAAAGTGGAGAAAACCAACATTCAGTCTGTATGTCGCCCGCAACCATCCCGCTCAGTGGAATGGTGCGCGAGGCAACCGCAGCTCAAAACAGCACCCCGCAATGATGGCAGCTTTGTTGGCATATCTCATTGCTCCAGTCGGAATTGCCCGTTTCCAATCAACCCTCCAATAGACGAATAACCTTTGGAACCCTTTCTCATTTCTCACCTTCGCTTAATCAGATCAATATAATTTCATCATGGCGCCGAAACGAGTAAAAAAGGTGATGACAATCCCAATCAATGTTATATTTGGGCATTTACAGGTAATGCATTGCTTTCGTCTTGTTTGCCTTTTGTGATTAAAAAGCATAATTCCTCACTATGAACTTAACCTCCGCAGAAGAAAACCCGAGTAAGAATTTGGCTTTATGAGGATACCAAGACACAGTTAGAGGGTCAGATCATTGGGTTTGATGAATACATGAATATGGTGTTGGATGATGCCGTCGAAATTGGCAAAAAGAGGACAGAAATAGGAAGAATTCTGCTAAAGGGGGACGCTATTACATTGCTGCAAGAAGCCAACCCACAACGTAAGCAGCCGACTCCAAGCGAAGGTGGTGAAAATTAAGCATTTAGTTTATTGTGAGAATTGTATATTTCGCACAGAGAGTTTAGTCAAATTTCATGTCATCGGGATCGATTCCCATCGCTTTCGCCATTTTGTGTCCCTGTGGCGAGTCCATGACTGTCATGATTCCCCTATCTGCTCCAGGGGGAGCATTTATGGCGAACAGCTTGTTGCAATAGGTTTTGACGGAGATGGTTGCCAGAAAATAGATGAAGAGATAAGAAGCTCCCTGTTCGAATGAGACATTGCTGCCCTCGACCACACCATCAGGCATATTGCCCCAGTCAAGTCCACGCCTCGTCAGGCGTCCTAGGAGTCGGAAGGGGGTAAATGGTAAAACCGCAATCACATTGCCCTTGTTTTCCGCACCCAGGATTCTCAACAACACGATGAAAAAGATTGAAGATAGCACTGTAGGAGCTGAGCGCTTGGATGCCACAAATGCGGCTGCTTCACCAAAATCATCCTTGGCCCGCTGATGCCTCTTTTCGTTCTTCTTGGGATTCTTGGCCAAGTCTGCTTCAGCCTTGTTGAGCTTCCACCGGGCCCGTTCGAGAGCATTGCAGGCGCGTTGATATGGCTCTTTCTTGTAAACTAGATAGTTGGTCACCAGATCCAGGCAGATCTGACAAACGCCGACGGTCGTGGCAATGCTCAACACCTCTGAGGCTGTCATGGTTCAAGAGGATTTTTGTTTTATTGGCAAGACATGGGCGATGACAGAGAGGCAAATGAACCCAATTATTGAGATCTTTCTGGTACTACAATGTACATATCGCTACAGAGAAACAAAGAAATCACGCAAAGCACGGGTTGGGCCAAAATCTCCCGCCCCCAGTCGAGTTGTTCGAAGCGACCAATCATCACACAGCCATCAACCCATCAACGATTGTTGTTGTTTCTTGAATCATCAGCACGGACTCTCCCAACCTTTCTGCACATGCATCATGAGATGACAGATACTGCTGCAATACCCAAGCGATCGCCAGTGCCTGCTGTTCTGGCTTGTGGATACCGTCAAATAAAAATTCCAAAGACGGGTTCCACCTTTCCTGCATTTTTGGTGTCTCTTCCATCCCATGTTGCATGGCGCTCCAAACGCGACTTTTTGCAGTTGGGAAGGCATGGGATACCCCTTCCCAAGTCTGCATTGAAGAAGCTTGCCGAATCGACGCCTTGGAGAGCTCCCACCGATTTGGATCCAGACCAGCAACCGAATCACTATCATCCTCGTATGAAGAAGAGTTTGTCTCAATTGGATCGATTTCTCGAGACCATTGCAAGCTCGTCGGACAGCAATACAAAGCGGGCTTGGGAATTATTTTGCCGTCCCGGTGATACGGAAGGGCTTGTAGCAATGACTGACCACTCCAAGGAATTGCATCCCAAACAAAATGCGATACCCAGCCAAACTTCGGAACAGAAATCCTCTGAACTGGGACAATACTTTTGCTCGAAGGAAAATGCTAAAAAATTGGTTAGCTGTATCATCCAGAAGTGCCATCACCTTCTTTTTCAAGACGATGACGATATTCCCATTTGGTTTCTAGAACCGAGCTGTGGCCATGGCGATGTCATCCAAGAGCTCATTCGACAATTTGATGATTTGAACGTATCGCCAGACAGGGTTTCTATCCGATGCTATGATATTGATCCAAATGCCATACGAGCGTGCAAGCAGAAAATCTCAGTTTCCAAATTCAAAATCATCTACACTTGCCAAAATTTTCTATCGACCAAGTTGGAAGTAGACACTTTCCAGCCACAGGTCTTTTGCTTAGGAGGGCCTCCGTATACAAGTGGAGCTGGAGGTAGCTCAGATATTAGACGGGACTTGCCCAACCAGTTTATTGAACACTGCCTGCAAGAATTCAAGGCTTCTATTGTCTGCTTCTTACTGCCAATTCGATACCGAGAGTATCACAAGCTGGAAGGATTTGAACAACAAACAATGGAACTCAAATCATCAACCTTCTTTTTTCAAGGTGTGAAACGAGTCATCCAACCATCCATCATAAAGTGCATCTACGAATCCTCTACCGCTAGTGTGGAAAGGACGAACCTGCCAACACCTACAAGTAACTTTCCTTAGTCCATTGCGAGCCATGACATCCAAGAGCGTGGCCAATCTTGCTTTCACGTCTCGTTATAATTTAGTTTTCTACGGTTTCTTATATTACTGGTAATGACACCACGTGAAATACGAGTTGGCGTGGGTGCCATACATTCTGTTGCTCCTTTGTACACGTAGCTAAAGTACGAGGTACCTGTGAGCCACCGTGAAGAAGTGTTTCACCGTGAAGAAGAGTGAGAACTCTCAGCATAGTTGCGGACTGTATGTAGATGCTACTAATTGCCAGGCTTCATAGCGCGACCAACCTTCGAGGCTACGATAAATGTGGTATCTCTAGGGACGTATATCTGCGTGTTAAACCACGGTTGGAATTTCAAGTTGGGTTTTTCTCCTCCCCTGTCCAATTCTCTCACAAACTCTCTCACAACAAACAAATCCAGTGAAACAGTATCAAGCATCATCATAAAACATCAAACAAAACAAACATGGAATCTGTCTCATCTAGCCCTGCCTTTCAAGCAAGCAAGAACACCGATAGCAACGGTGCGTCGAGTCAAAGAAAGCCCTGTCCAAATCGCAACGGAGGTGGAAAGGCTCGCATCGAACCACGCCGATCACAATCGTTACAGTCTTCCACGATTCGACAGTCCAATGGCAACGATCTCCAAGAATCAGATGAAATTTGGATTGAACAAATTGTCCTTGGTAGAAACAATGAACCTCGCACTCGTTTCATGTCCATGAAAACGTTTTTTTGTCGAAAGGAACCCCCGGCTGGGGCCAGGGCAGTTATTTATGTGGGAGACTACCTCGTGCAGGAAGAAATCCCAGTCGCCCCTTTGAAAGTTAGTGCCCCTCCAAAGAAGGTCAAATCCAAAGGGAGATCGATGTTCGGAATTGCCAGAAGCTAGAAAAGTCTCAGATGACTTCGCTTTCGTCCAAGCGGCTAGTATATCATACGTTCAAACACTTTAAACTAAATGATAATTTGTATTTTACAACAGCTACATTGCATCCTCGTCCAACGTCGATATGAAACAGCAACTTATTGAACTTTCGACTCACGATGTTGTCTTCCACACCATATCCGGGCAGTTCGTGCGTTCCGATCGCTGGATTCCGTACTAGATGTAGTTACATCTCCGATATCGAAATTCCAGAATTTCTGCTAGCTACTCTGGTTGCGAGAGTTTCATCAACGGCCGAATCACACAAACATCCTTCCAATGTAACAACCGTTTTTTCAGGATGGCCTACAAATGGGAGAGATCCAAAGGACAGATCTGGTTGGTCAATGACCGCCTCGTTCATTGCATCTCCAAGGGAGGCGCCATCGACTCTCGGTACCGTCTGCAATGCGTTCAAGCTACGAGGACAAGTACGAAGCCAGGCTATCAATCATCAACATGGTGCATTCCGCGTCTCAAGGCAAAACACAAGTGTTTCGGCATTCATTGTAGAATAGGCCAATCCACTGGCGAATTTGATAGATATCGCAGATTTGCATTCTATGGGAGCATCGCCATTTTCTTTTGTGCTCCTGCCAAATCATCTTTCTCGTTGTTCACCTTCTCCTCTAAATTCTTGGTGGAACTTCATCTCGGGAAATAAAGAAAGATGCAGCAACACTTTTGATTGTCACGTCATCAAGCGTTGGGCCCATACCTCCAGGAGTAATAGTTACATCCACTTCGCCTTCTGCTTGATCGTCCGACACAACACAACAACTCGAGCCAACCTCGCGCATTCTTTTCTCAACGGCTCCGTGTTTGTGTTGTGGTCAAACCATCAGAAACTTGTCGAGAAAACGCAGAATGCCGTCAAGAAAATGCTCTCGTCGCCATCCACGCATCTACTTGTGGAATCATTTGCAGGAATGGGGATAAGTACAACGCATATCTTGTCACCAGTTCTCCAACCCAACAACGAATAGAATCCGTAATAAATGCAGTCACTAGCAACAGGTACCCCTACTTGTGTCATTGCACTGTCATCAGAATCGTAGAGCGAAGTACCGTTGGAAGGCTAGATGGACCAGTCCGATTGGCTACGTCCGTCCGTCGTATCTGTGACACGATGTTCAACTTGGATGTCGCTCGAACATCACAAAAGAATCAGCGATGAGGGTGAGGCATCAAGCATGCATATCCTCAGCAATACAATCATTCCAAATCTCAACGCTTGTTTTCGACACAGCCAAATCGATCATGAGATTGCTCGTTATTTTATCGCTTGCTGGCCTCTTGTCGCTATCCTCCTCATGGTCACCGACAATTCAAATTACAACGAATTTTAGCAGTCGGCACTCATTGTCGTCCGTCATCCGTCTGAGATCCAGTCAGATGGACACAAATGTGCTCGGTGGGGTTTCTTCGTTTGAAAAATGGTTCCAATCTGTAGCAGGGGCTGACTGTAGCGGGGGTCTCTCTCACGATGATTTCGGCAACCTTCGAGGACTGACCTACAAAACATCGACAGAAGAATCCGTCATGACAATCCCCAAGTCAATTGTATTGGACAGCAATTTTGATGATCAAGACTGGGATGCCCAACTGGCGGAAAAACTATGGAAAGAGTGCAAAAAGGGGCCGTCTAGTTCCATCTCGGGCTATGTCCAACTATTGACAAGAGGACAATGGGACCCAGCAGGTCAACCAGCATTACCCCCTAGTACTGCCCCAGATGCCCTTCGACACTGGACCGATAGTCAACTATCCGTGCTAAAGGAGGATCCATCCGGCAAGAAAGTGTTGGACCTTATGGAGCAACAACAACAAATCTGGAGAAGGAAGTTTTCCGCGGTGTCTGAGATGACCTGGGAAGAATTTCAATGGGGTAAGTATCCATCCTCGAAATTGGGACTTCTGCCGAGGTACGCCTCACAGTTTCATCCTCTCTCTCTTTTTTAGCGATGGAGGTGGTACATTCTCGCTCGTTTTGTGGTAACTTTGGTGTCAACAACGGACTTCCGAAACCACTGCTTCTGAGTCTACCCTTACTGGCAGGGATGATGGGCTACTATTATTATGCTGTAATTCATGGACAGAACGATCTTGTGTTGGCTGGACTAGCTCTGGTTGCAGGTGCCCCAGCTCTTTTCAGCCTTTTGTCCAAGGACAACCCAGTTGCCGTGTTGCTACCACTGATTGATTCCGCAAATCATATGGAGAGTGCGGACTCTGTGATTCAATACGACCCTCTGAGTGAGTCCTTCACGCTTACCGTAGGAGAGGGATGTATAGTGAACACAAATGGAAAAGACCAATTGTTTATTTCCTACGGCGAGAAAAAAGACACGGAACTGTTATTGAACTATGGCTTCTTACAAGGAGTGGATCTTTCTGGTGACTTCTCGGATGATAGCAGACGAAAAAAGCTTGCTGATGCCTTTCTTGCTCGTCAACTATGATAGATCTAACCTGGCTTAAGCTAGTAAGTTTGAGGTACGTAACAGTAGAATAGCCATACGGTACTGGTGGTTGTGATGAGTTGTGTTCGCGGCTCATTCAAGGGGCTAGAGCTAGTACGTATTCATCGTTTTTGGATCTTGGTGTGGAGAAATGACTACTTCGACTACTGTTCTGCTGCCTCCTATTTGAGGTCGGAAGCATTTCCTTTCACGGACAAGAAAAAGATCGCTGTTATTCAGCGAAGAAACGTGGTACTTGGGGAAGCATGGTCGGCTCGTCAAGTCACCCCGGCAGACGCAACGACTTCTTCTCGCTCTGAGCGCCACCGTGAGAGATTCCCACCCACCTTGATCCTGTTTGTTGTTGGAGGTACCAACCGATCTTTCCTCGCTGAAGTACACTTTGAGGATAATTTTAGTGTGTAGACCATGACAACCGTTTCCTCTCCCACGTCACTAGTGGCATATGCATTCCCGCATATTCAATGGGATGCACTGGGATCCCTTCGGCTCACATCTCAGGAAACGGCGCTGTTGAGAATGGCCGAGACAAATCCTATCGATTACACTCTTGCCGATTCTCGCGATGCGTCTATGTATGCACGAGTGCTTCTGAAATTGTTGGCTGAATCTAGCGCAGCTGGAACTGGAACAGGTACGAAAACTAGGTTCTTTGCCATGTTTCCTTCCGTGAGCTCGATTCATTGTTTTTCTGACTTTTTGCATGGCAATCATCAGGCGAAGTTGCTAGTTTCACAGAAAAATGTACCGAAGAACAGGCCATGCAAGCTCTGGATGTGGACCCTCTTGGTGTTGTTACGCACTATGCTTTGACCAAGCTCCACGAAATTATCACTACCTTGAGCACGGCAGCTTCTGGAGTCTCTGTCTCGTCTGTGTTTTATGTTGGAAAAGATGGCCTTCTGGTAGAGCAATGGAAGGCACTCCTGCGAATTCTGAATAAGGGAGGGAAAGGAGATTTGTTTGCTCAGAAGGTAGCTTCCATGTCTTTGGCTAAGATCTTGATTGCCTCTTGCCCATCAAAGAGGAGTGCGTCTGCGGATGGCAAAGCAAGACCCGTTTCTTACGCCTCGGCGTTGGAACCAATGGAGGCTTTGAATGCTTGGATTGTAAATCAACTGAAGAATGCTTCAGGTAGCATGGTTGGTTTGGCATCTCCTGCTTTGATGGTGATGATGAATGCTTACGAATCTCGGATGATGTTTTGCCAAGCGGGTGGTATCAAGTACATTGCTCGTCAACTCCGGGTCGAAAACGGCCGCAACAGTGACAAAAAGAGCAAGGTTGGACAAGGGTCTGTCCAGCAACTGTATGAATTGACCTTTTGCTTGTGGATACTCACCTACGAACTAAACCAATCCCATTCAATTCGCGCTGACTTTGCCAAAGATGGGCAACCTGTCTTGGCTCTCGTGGAACTGGTGTCGCTTGCGCCCCGTGAAAAGGTCGTTCGAGTTGCTCTATCTTCTCTCCGCAACCTTGCAACATGTAACTCAGAAGAAGATCCCGAGCCTGCAATGACAACAAAGTATGATGGAAAGCACTTCTTGTCTGAAATGATTGCCTGTGGGTTGATGAAATCCGTCTCTCTCCTACGAGAAAGACAGTTTACGGATCCTGACATGATGGACGATGTCAGTACCCTGCACAAACTTTTGACCGAGAACTACCACGACATGACTCGTTGGGAAGTTTACAAAAACGAGGTTGAGTCGGGTCACCTCAAATGGGGATCTACTCATACTGAGGCATTCTTCAAGGAGAATGCTCGTATGATTGAGGGCTCGGACGGAGATTTTCATTTGTTGAAGGTGCTGATTGCCCTTCTGTCTGGCCAAGACGAAGAAGTCACTGCCATTGCGTGCTATGACATTGGTGAATTCGTCCGTCACTATCCGAATGGCAGAGCTATTGCCAAGCGACTTGGGGCCAAAGAGCTTGTCATGCCGCTTATTGAACACGAGAATCCAGAGTTACAACGCCATGCTTTGCAATGTGTGTCAAAGATTATGGTGAACAACTGGGAGTATGTGAAATAGGCCTTTTGGGAGGATCACGAAGCTTTGTCGCCATAATAGAAAGGGCATCCATTACATTCTTCTACAAGAGTTTTAGTCTTCCCCTCAGATTTTAAAGTTGTATATAACCCCTCGTGGTTTGTGGCTGCAAGTAGTAGTCAGAGCAAATGGAGTTTCGAATCATTGGAAGAATGCTCCCAAAATTACAACACTACCACTTTCAAGGTGGCAGCATATTCTGGAGAAAAAAAGTGTGTTCTGGTAGACAATCCTGCGATTGCTACGTGATTGACGAATATCGCTAATCACGTATTGCTTCCACGTTCCTCGCAACTATTCGATGATTCATATCTTTGAAGTTTGTTGCACCGTTGCAATGCTCCTATCCAGGGATATTTGAGAAATGAAGTAATGAGTCCTTATTTTGCCCTTGTCCCTTTGCGGAATGGGAAACGACTTTGTACGAAAGAACCGTCCTGTGACGATCACAATATGATTCCCCTCCAAACAGAACAACAGATTGGGCGGCCTGAGCTCTTTTCCTGTCTCTATGCCGCCTGCGACTGCGACGAAAACAAGATGATCGGGAGCACGCAGAACAAATGTCATGAGTGTCGGAGAATTACACAAGAATTGAAGCCGTTTGTATCTCGGTGCACGGTCAAAGTATTGCCAGGCAACAATGTTCAATTTCGCGGAGGAAGAAATGCTTCTGTACAGTTAAATTCAAAGGAAGTGAGTGCGAACGAAATGTGGAGTGAGGAAATAGCCTTGGTGGAGGGCTCGAAGATATACATCACTACCAATTTTGACAATGTAAGCGTTGCTACCACTGGTGATCGCCAGGCTTGCCTTGAATTTCAGGTTGTCAAAGTAGGTCATAGCAACAATGCAGGCATATCGAAGGCGAACGAGCAGGCCGGTGGACCGTCGAATGGGAAATCCATCGCCGAGAGCATCGACACTTTGTCGCCTTTTGGCACTCAGGAGTTTCCAAATACCATTGGTGCACAAGGACACTCGCAAGTGCTCTCTTTGGAGAGCCTTTCTTCATCCCCGAAACCCAATTCAACTTTTCCTCTCCCCAGCACATTTTCGTGCTTTCCAACCACCGATCTCATTGCGACAGAGAATACCAAATCCCTGGGTGATGCTGGATCCACAGCATCAACAGTCTCTTCCCCCCACAAGAATCCAAACCTGACACCTCGGACAATATCTACAGATGCAATAGCACAAAGCAACATCTGCCTGAGCAAGGCGATTGCCAACAAGCAAGCCACCAGCTCCGAAATCATGAGAAGGGGCAACGAGTGTAGACCCCTGTGTCCGAAGCTTCCAAACGAACTGATTCAGGTTGCTGACAAGCGCTTTCGGCCGGTCGTTTATTTCTGCCCCATTGGACAAGACTTGCCAAAGGCACGGATAAGAGCTCTTTCGAAAAATGTCGAGAGACTAGGGGCAAGAGTTGTACAGGACTTTACTGAGGCGACGCATATCATTGTCAGCGAATTCATTACTTCTTGGGAGAAAATTGCCAATCGCTTAGGAATGAAGCAAGAGGAGGAATTGAAATCCTATTTGATCTCGGTAAGAGCTGTTACTATTTTATCGGTTGTTATCAGCCCGTCCATACTCACGGTACGATGATCAAGAATAATATTAAGGTTGTAAAGCCCAAATGGGTCGCATCTATTTCTGCCGCTAAGAAGTTACGGAAACCTACTCGAGCGGAACACTGGAGCTTTGTCATTGGTAGTAGCAACGCCAAGGTAAGTTGGGTTTACATGGAATGCTCTTTTGTAGAATCCTGCCACCTGACATGCGGGACGAAGAAACGAAAAGCTGGTGGTACACCCTCCTCGCAGAAGAAAGCCAAAAAGCCATATGCCGTGAACCAGAGAATATCCCAAGTATTCAAGAGACTCGCTGAGATCTACCAGTCTTCTCCGATCGAGAAAGAAGATGTTTGGAGATCTTATCAATTTAGGATTAATGCTGGACGCGTGATGCAGCTCGACTTTGAAATATCAGAATCGACACTGGAGAAGTTGAAAAAAGATGTTGTTGGTTTCGGAGATGGTTGTTTGGAGATTATCAGCCAGTACTTGGAATCTGGCGAAGTGGAACGATTGAAAGACCTGGAAACTGACAAACCACGAGTAGCAATGGGGAAGATGATGGATATTTGGGGCGTGGGCAGCAAAAAGGTAGGAAAAGAGAGAATCTCTGAAGTCGTACAGCAGCATTGTTTGCCTCAATACAGTCCGTGCTCGCCCAGGCGCTTGAATTGATCCATGAAAATTGCAGCAGCATCGATGATGTTCGAAGAAAGGCTACTGATGGGACGATATCTCTCGAACGGAATCAGCTGGTAGGAGTTGAATGCTACGAGGACATTCTCAGTCAAATGTCACGGGATGAAGCCTTCGAGATCGGAAAAATAGTAGAAAGGCACACTCTGGAGATCTATGGGGAAGCTGAAGTCACAATTATGGGAAGTTTCCGACGGGGGAAGGACACATGTGGAGATGTTGATGTGCATATTACCTGCAAGAGCTTCGAGAAGATTATACCTGCTGATGCCCTTGGTACTATTGTTGACAGGCTTTGGAGAAAAGGCCATGTTTGCTTTCATCTCACTTTTCTCTGTGGAATGGAAACTGGATCGGAACTTGCTGATTATCAGCGAGCAGCGAGGGTTCTGCCACCTGAGGCATGGGGAAGAAGCAAGGCCCTTTCTATTGAAAAAAAGCGGAGAGTTGGAAAATCGGCTTCGTCATATATGGGAGTTTTCAGGTCCCCATTGAAAAGTGGAGTCAGGCGGAGGGTGGATATTAAGGTGATTCATGAAGCTGCTCCTTATTTCGTGCACACTTTTCAGTGCTAAACGTGTTTCTTAGTTCTACCCATACCGGGAAAGAGTCTTCGCTGCTCTTTATTTTACTGGGAACGGGTACTTCAACAGGTCTATGCGTCTTTGGGCAAGAAACTTAGGATTCCAACTAAATGATCATGGTCTCTTCGAACGTGGTACCAAGGACCGAGTAATGGAGGCAACAGAAGAGCGACATGTATTCGACAAGCTTGGGCTTGTTTATAAAGAACCACAAGAACGTGACTCTTTTGATGCATTGGAGCCAAAAAATGACTCGAAAGCAGACTTCGAACCATCCATGTCAGAACTCAAGGACTACAACAACAATACATGGGTGGGCTGATGTCGAATGTTAGACTTTGTACATTCAGCACCGAAGAATAACAGATCGGTGGCAGCCGAGGAGCTGGAAGATACAATTTCCAAACTAAATAATCGCTTTATGCGTATGAGTTACAATAGTCAGTGTTTTGCCATGTGGTTTAATTAGACGCTTCTACTTTAGAAATGAGGGAAAATGGATTCGGAGAATGGTGCCATTGGTTCACCAGAGTATGGCGGGATGATTCCCTTGAGTAGTGGAACCGAGCCCTGGACCTTGCCCTCAGATAGAAAGCCAAGAATTCCAATCATTGCAAGTCTTCCATTGTTAATCTCTTTTACAAGTCCATTGGCCTTGGCTTCTTCTGATCTGTTCTTGTGCCAGCCAAAAGGATCATAGAGATTCAAAGCTCCTCCAGGGATAACAGAAGCATCGAAGGCTGGGAATTCGCCCGGCTTTCCTCCAGACATGTAGTGCTTCCCATTGACTTCGCGCCAAACTTCAAGGAAGCCAATGAAACCAAAAATTTGCCATTTGGCTGCATCGGAGATGGAGTCCCAAGCTTCTGGAGCATTGGAGACTTCGGGGAATGGGGTGCCGTCAAGTTGCATGGCCCAAGGAAAGTGAATTCCGTTAGCATGAACGATGTACCCTACAAAGGCAAACATGGCGATGCGGCCATGTTTGATCTCAGACTCGCGAAGAAACCCAATGGTGGCTTCAGGGGTAGTGTCCCAGAAGCTTTGTTCTGCCAAATTCAATGGGTCAAAAAAGCCAAGAAGAGGGTTGCACTTTTTCGCCAAGGTTGCAAGATCTTCAGAAGTTTCATGGAGATCAGTGGAAGCACGGTGACTAGAGGATGAAGGGGCAAAAGCGACGGCAGAGCCGGCCAAAAGAGCTGAGAGGAGAAACTTCATGGCTGTCCTTTCTATTTTCATCAAATGCAGACTGCTGAGGATACCATCCTTTTGTGGTTCGATAAAATCGATCAACAATGATACGCTTCAAGGTGCTACGTTCGACCCTGTGCACGTCTACTGTTCCTATAGTTCGTGGTACATTTTGAACGTTGATCCGATTGGATGCTGAAAGGTTTGTATTCAACTTGGTGTTTCCCAATCCCGACCGTGACTCAATGTGTGAAGCCTGTGAGACGACCGCTCTGATTCCTATGTCTGCACTAAACTACCAGGTACTAGGAAGGAGACTCACCACGGCAACTTGAATAAGTGGTTAATTGCATTTACAAGAGATCGGGAAAGGTAGGTGGTCGAGGATCACAGCATTCAGAGGCTGGAGGTTCGTGATAAGCTTGTCCCTCCGCTTTTGATCCATCCAAACTAGTCAACCAAGGATGACGCAATGCTTCCTTTGAAGTAATCCGATCAGCTGGATCAATCGAGAGACAAGAATGAATGATGTCAAGAAGCTTTTGGTGAAGAGGGTATTTTTCTTTGGGGATTTCTGCGAGACACTTTTGGAGTCCTTCATGGAAAAGACTGGGATCAGAATCAATTTTGTTGTAGCTCTCAATCCACTCATGAGTGAAGCCCAGTGTGATTTCGAGAACGATGGCCCCTATAGACCACATATCAGCAGAGCGTCCTTCAAACTGTTTTTTCAATATCATTTCAGGGGCAAAAAAACCAGGAGTTCCACAAGCGTAGCCTTTCCGTACGATGTCCTTGTTGCGATTAGCTTTGCTCACCATGTTAACAAGACCAAAGTCGCAGAGACGGACATGCTCGTGCTTTATATCTTTCAAATCTGCAGACTTCGTCAATAGCACATTTTCTGGCTTCAGATCCAAGTGACAAATGCCGTTCCCATGCAGATGACTCAGTGCAAGCAGGATGCCTAAAACCACTTGCTTCGCTGAGTTTTCAGACAAGCCGATCTTGGAATGATAAGAGTGCAAATCCATCGAACAAAGCTCTATGACCAGATATATGTTCTCTGGAGCATGAACTACATCTTTCAGCCGAATAATATTAGGGTGTGCATAGTGCTTCAGAACATGTACTTCCATAGCAATCTGTTGTAGGTCTTTGAAACGTGTCATTCTCTCTTTGTTCAGAACCTTTATTGCATAGTCCTTCGTCGTTCCAAGATCTGTCCCCCGTTGAACAGTACCATAGTGACCTTCCCCGATTTTTTTCCCCAGTTGATAGTTGCCGACCTGAGCCCAAGTCTCTTTCACGTCGTAGTCAACAGACCCGATGTCTTTGAATTTAGATGAAACGAGGGGAATGTGCTGAAACATGAGAAGTCGCATCTGATGGTTCAAATTATTGTTTTGTGCTTTCATGGATTCAAGTTCTTCTTCGAGCCTTTTGTTCCTTGTCATCTGATTATTCAATTCCGCTTGCTGTCCTTGTACGATGGTGTTTAGCTCTTCGATATGCGAGTTTTTGTCATCCGCGCGACGAGCCTCCAGTGGATCTTTTGATTTGGATTTCTTCAATTCCCTTAGCTGAAGATCCATATTGTCGAGCCTAGTAGCTAGAGCCTGGCGTTGAGATCGCTCGCACTCTAGGAGGCGAAGAGTCCTGCTCAACTCTCTTGCAAGCTGCTTCTGACTCTTTTCTCGGGATGAACAAATGTCGCGACGAGTGCGGTTCGTCGGTATCATTTCAACATCATGCCGCTCTTCTGCTTCGATGAATAGCTCCATACCCAATACTGAGTTTCTTTCTGGAAAATCGGTGAACTTTGACGTCTCGATCTTGTTGAGTTTGATGCTACTTGCGGTTTCATACTCCTTCTCAAAGCGCCGGCTTCTGGCAGAATCTCTTCTTATTTTTTCTTTTTGCGAATAGTTAATCCCACCACCGAATCCATGCTGTGAAATGAGTTCAGGCGAAGCACCAAGGAGACTTTCGGGATCTTTCTTGGATGCAAGAATAAATGTGGGCTCTTTCCTCCTACTAGAAGTTGGCTTGGCGGAACGATCTTCGAGAACTGCGACGTGCTGATCCAGGTTTGGATAAAAACGTCCAGAGGGCTCTGCTTCTCGCCCAGAAGTAGAGATATCCCGTCCCGAACCAGAGAAGTTCATGCAATTCATCCCGCCCTCAGACAAGTTCGTCTGATTGTATTTTGAACGTCCTAGTGATGAATTAAGGCTGGTAGCGATTGTCACACGTGCTTTTGGAATAAATTGTGAGCGTGCGTTGAGGGCGGCTCGATTGCAGTAGCCAAGTGCGCGAGGAAAAAATTCCTTTCTACGTGATGTCATACGTGCGCGGAAAGGATAGTTGTCCCGCGGAAACTGCAAAACTAAGAAAGAACACTACGAGATTTCACAATAAGAGCTTTGTGCCTTGCTATGTCTCTGATGCCGCCCAACCATTCTTTCATCAGCTTTTTGAAGGCGGAGTACAGCTCTTGTTCATTGACCGGCTGATGTGCATCGAGAAAATATATCATCTAATTCGTTAATGTACATGAGAAAAAGACAACCAACATCTCGTCAAAAAGTGTCCTCAAATGGAGATACTATGGCGATCCCTGAAATCGTTTGTGCAGTTTTGAAATTGAGATCGCGGGGCCGATTATAAACAAAACAAAAAACACCGCTTAATGCTTCCTCTTGTTTTCAGCTCAGTATTGTAGATTCTGTTCTGTGCATGATTTTTACAAATGAGAGTGCGTTGACGAAGGCATCTTGTCGTTGTCACTGCTATTACCAAATCTTTGTTGCTTTGATAGGTTTCCATCTTCGCTTCCACCATGTGGCCGCTTCACCCCACCCTCACCAAATTGGTTTACCCCACCTCCGTCTTGGACACCAAGAGCTGGCGGCAGCATCGCGCTTCCTGGTGCCGAGGACGGGGGTAGCGATTCCGATAGAACAGGGGGAATGCCATAGAGTGAAGGCTGTGATGACTGAGAAGTCGCAGGAGCCATAGCTTGTCCTACGTTCATCGAGCCTTGAATGTTCTGCAATCCATCATAGCGGGACTGTGGCGCAGAAGGCACTATGATATTGCCTGGTGTATCAACTTTTGGGGCAACCAGCATTCCTTGCTGTGCTTGGGGCAGATTATCTTTAGGCCCCATCATAACATCAACATGGGTTGACAGATGGATGTAGTGGGTGATCCTGGAGTCAGTGCTCAAAGGATAAGCCAAGAAAAAATTTCGGAATCGAGCCCCAGTCTTCTTGCAGTTTACAAGCATAGCCGATGCAGGGCGCTTGAAGCGAATCTCGTTCATCAGCACCTCGACTGCGGCAGGGTCTGTTTCTTCCCCTTCTAGGATACGACATGATGTCTTGCCAACAACTTCTTCTGCTTTGTAACCAGTCATCTCTTCCCATAGCTTGTTCACTTGGACTATTGTGTAGGGTTCGTCAGCAAGCGTCATAACCATAGGTTTTCCAAAGCTACGTTGACATGTCTGAACCGTATTTGGAATCACTGAGAAGGTCTCAGAGCCTGCAGCCTGCTTGAGTTGTAACATCAATGCCATCACATCAAACATAAGCTCCAACCCAATTATTTTGTGTGCACTGTTGAACTTGCAACAAAGCATCCCCTGCTTCGCTACTTCCATCCGGGCGCCGCACTGGGTAGCGTTCAACGTTGACATGACCCATCTGGCCATAATCTGATTTCCTGCAATCACGGCTTCCTCGGTCACAAGCGTGTACCGGAAAACAATGCTGCTATTTGGAAACCGAGAACGATCCACCAGCGAGTTCAGTAAAACATGTAATGATGCAGTGTCTGCCATCATACCATCAATTCCCAGAATGGTTCTCTGGCATTTCGAAACTTGGACCTCGCTAGCTGGGAACGATCTGTACGGAGTAACAGGCACAACACATGCAAAACAGCTCTCATCCAGAATGCTAGACCACAACTCCCTTCTTTTTTCATTTGCCGATCTCAGCGCGAAAAATGACATTAGAACCTCTGTTCTCGTGTTGTGCATCTCTACAAGGATGTTGGCAGCTCCAGCACGTTCTGATACCAGAGTGTCACGTTCTCTACAAAGCTCATCCACCGTTGTTTTCAATTTTTCGAGATAAGCTTTTTTCCGCAATCGTGTATTTCGAGCATGTTCGCGATTTCTATCGCGATTTGCTTTCGCCTTTTCTTCCGCACTCATATTCGATGTGTCAATATCGGTATTCTGCCCGTCAACAGACGAACTCCTTTTCTTGGAGGTTGTAGTGGTTGCAGATCCTGGTTTTGATGAGAATTCGCCATCGGTATCACTCGCTGACACAACAGGAGCTTTTGCACTAGAGTTGCTTTTCTTTTGGGAGGATTGGGTGGGTGGAGCTTTCTTCTGTCCGGAACGCTTCTTTGGTGCTGCTACAGACGCTTGTGGTGCCGGAGCAGGAACAGAAGCAACAATCGGAACCTGACCCTGATACTGAATCTGTTGCTGCAATGCACCAGGAACTTGGTTTGGTCCAGTGGACATCCCTTGCTGGCCCATCGGTCTACCTTGCTGTACGGCGGCAGCATTAAACTGCTGCTGCAATTGAGCTACCTGCAACTGGCGAAGAAATGCATTCGGATCAGCGAAAGCAAACTGCTGAGCTTGCTGAGCAGCATGCTGCTGATCTCCTCGTTGATCTTGAGAAGGTTGGGCACCGTTCGGCATTACCATTCCTGTCCCCATGTTCATGGCGTGCTGCTGCTTGCCCTGAGACTGCGCAAGAAGAGCATTCTGTTGAAAGAGTGCAAATGCTCCGTGCTGTGCCGCCAAGTTTGAGTTCACCGCTGCTTGTTGCGCCGCTTGTTGAGAAGCTTGACTCTGCTGGTTCGCAGCAAGATTACTTTGTTGGGGTTGCTGTTGTTGTCCTGTAGCCTGCTGCGAAGCTATCAGGTTCGCCTGCTGCTGCATCTGTTGCTGCTGTCTTTGCGCCTGTTGCTGTTGCTGCTGTCTTTGCGCCTGTTGCTGTTGCTGCTGTCTTTGCGCCTGTTGCTGTTGCTGCTGCATCTGCTGTCCTAATTGATTTGATCTTGCTGCTTCATTCTTTTGTTCTTGCTGTTGTTGCTTCTGGGTAATGCGTGACTGCGAATCGTTTAATGAAAGTAGATTTTGACCAAAGGCGCTTATTGGGTTTGGCAGAGGAAGGTTGCTCATATTCGTCGGAGACACTTCCTGTCCATTAGTATTCTGGTTCATGTTCATATTCGACAGCTGCTGCATGTACAATGAACTCATGCCTCCATCTTTTACGTTGAAGCTCACAAGGTCTGGTAGAGCTGCTGTCGACGAACTCATAGACTCTCGATCTGAGAGAGCAGAATTGGTGCCAGATGCTCCGACGCCACCATCCTCGTCTTCGTCCCAAGAGAGTATTGACCCAAGGGCACCGATTTCGTCGTCATCGTCATTGTCCTGTAAAAGTTGAATGAGAAAGGCGCACCACGTCAGCGTTCAATTCGTAACAAAGTGTGATGGGAAACGAGAGGCACGGACAGATGTCCTGGACAGACATAGGGGTTGGATAATGGCAGCAGGCCATAAGTGAAGTCCATAATTAAAAAATTATGAGTTTCACTTTGGGCAAAACGAAAGACCCGGATGTACAGACGGGAAATGATTGCTGGTCGTTGTGATGGTTGATGGCCTTGCATCGCTGCTGTCGCAACTTCCCCCGGCTTCAACGATATCCGGAAACAAAGCCATAGCTGATGAATACGATTTAAGATTGCGACAGGAACGGAGAAAGGCAGCTTTCACACGTGATTGCAGGGAAAACTACGCTGTTCTCGTTCCTCATGGCGATAGACAGGTGCTCCGGAAACAACGATCCATCGCAGACGTCTAATCCTTGCTGTTTCCCTGGAGCTATTATATTGCTTACCGCATTGCTGTCGTTTCCTGTGAAGTCTTCGTAGGCTTTTGCCATTTTCGAATCGATGAGTGTTTCAACACTTTTGTGTGTGATGTTTGTTGTGAATCAACAAGTGCAGTGGCTATCGAATTTTCCTCGTCACGTATTTTGCAGTGGGCAGCTGCAAACCAACAGCTGCTTCGACATTGTAGCCTGTTACCACGATTCGTCGGTAGTGAAAATACGTTCAGCGAACATGCGAATGATCCTACATCTCTTCAGTACATCGCAGCAAATCGGTCGACGGACAGACCTTACTTAAACGGGGTTTCTTCCCTATTTCCAACACCAAGATTATTTAACAGACCTTCCCGTTGAGACATCTTCTCTTCAATTCTGTTCCTCCGACTGCAAAAGGGACTTGGTTCCATCCTATTTGCCAAATGTGAATGAGTTCCTGTGGTAGGGTGAAGAATCATTATTTATCATGACGTTTCCATCAAGCAGAATCCGAACCGTCAGTTTTCCAACTATACACATGATTCAAGTGATCCATTCAACCAGTCAAGGAACCCTAAGGGGGTTCCTTTTGTAAATTTGAGCGACTATTTGCAGAGAGCTCGCTTCCCGTTTGTAGGCATGACAGCAGACCTTGTTGGTTTTATTAGAAAGGCCAATGATGATGAAAATGATGATGGAGCGCTAGTTCAGCACGAAAAGCGGGTTCCAAAAATGCGGGTCTCTGCTCGAGAAAACAGCCCGAATCACGACCCGGACGGGCTATTTTACGGGTTCAATATTTACAAAAGGAACCTTTCTAACATATTTGCAATGAGGAAAGATTTTAAAACCTATTTTTAAATCTGTACAACTGCTGCTGAGTAAGACGAGAAACATAATTACATAGCCGTACACAATCAATATGTACCCTCACTAGTTTGAACTGTTGTATTATGTGTGTTAGGAAATTCGACCTGGTGGTTGATGAGTGAGTTGACCTGCCTCCAAAGGAATCTTATCAGATTATTGCGCACAGAAGGTCAAGATCAGTCAGAAGCTCCCAAGAAAGTCATCATTCGAGTCACAAATGGTGGTGTCTTTCCTATCAGGGCAGCGATCATACAGAATATGAAACCGAATATGAAACCAGGGAAAAGTACCAGATTGGACAGAATTGCACTCAAGAGACGAACCGGTGCAGGTGCTGTAGCAGAGGCGTAGAAGAAGAATAGCAACCGAGTTTGAAATCTCACTAGCCGTCTCCCTAGCAACCGGTTGAATACAAGGTTGTAGACCGCATATTTTTTCTGCCATTTTGGAATAGCTTGTACTGGATGCTGGGCGAGAAACTCTTGATAGCAAGGCTTTAGGTCCAATTCCTTGGCCCCTTCCTTCAGTATATTCATATATCTGACGGATGGAGAAGGGTCAAAGCTTAATCTGACGTGGGGACGCGCCCGAAGCGCCACTGCTTTGACAGGCTTTCGGGAATTGCGGTAAGGGTATGCATCTACAACGATCTCCTCATAGCCAGGATTAAGACTTTCGTCACTAACTCCTTCAGATGCCATTACTTTCTTGTAGTTTTCAGCGGTCAGTTTTACCAGGGCGCCATGACATTCCTTTTCCTTGTAGGTTAGCAACGCTTTTGCTCTTGAGTCGACCGGTTCTAGCGATCCCATTCCAGGCTCGATCGGTGGAAAGCCTCTCATATTGAATGCCAATCTGTAATCTGGAACGATCGCTGCTTCGAAGCTCAGAAGGTCAATTTTGGTCCCGTTCATTCCACGATTTTCTAGTTTCTTTCTCGACATGTTGCTACCCAAGCCAAAATAGTAAATATGTTCATTTTTTTCAAGTGCATCAAGTACATGTTCCGGCCGGGCTGGTCGTTGCTTGTTGTTTGATGATTTGGCTCCTGATTTTCTTATTTTCAGTGCCAGGCACGCTACGCAAATCTGCCTGAAAAGAGAAATCTTCATTGCTAATCTATTCGTGGTCTCAGTTGGTCGGTGCCGGTTGTGGTATTTTCTGCGAAATGGAAGAATTCGAGAAGCTACCTTATCATCGACCGTAAAAAAGAAAAATGAAGAGTAGACGAATAAAAAGATGATGCGCCCCAATGACGCAAGCTCCTTTCCGCGAGAAAATCTTCTCAAGTACACCAGTTCCTGCACGTCCTGAACGTGTCGTATCGGCACCATAGGATGGAGCCGTTGAACCGATGACGTCATGGATTGTTCACATCATCATCTTTCCAACAAATCCCCACGGAATCTCCTTGCGGGCGTCATAAATAAAACCACAGCATTCACTAGAACTTCACAAGACTCCACAGTAACTCTTCACCATGCAACAAATCAGAACCATCACGCATTCCGCTTCTGGCGCGTCCTGCAAAGTCCATGAATTCGGTGCAACGGTTACATCGTTCAAGACTTCTGGAGGGCGGGAATGCCTCTTCTTGTCAAGAGACGCCAAGCTGGATGGATCGAAAGCTGTTCGAGGAGGAATACCCTTGGTGTTCCCACAGTTTGGCCAACCCGATAAGTCGATGCCGCAGCATGGTTTTCTGCGCAACAATTACTGGAAAGTAGACGAATTAAGTGCCTACGACAAAGATGATTCTGCTGGAATCTCGTTGACCTTGGACTTGAAAGACGTCAAGAATTCACGCGGAGGAAAATGGGGTGATGACACATCATTTGACTGCTCTTGTGTTTTCTCGATTAAGCTGGAAGCCAATAAGATGGTAACTGAACTTGAGATTAAGAATACCTCCACCAACCCCTTTGAGTTTCAGACGTTGCAGCACACATACTTCAAAGTAGATGGAGGTGCTGCATTTGATTCTTCTCAGTGTTATGTCAAGGGTCTGGTAGGATATTCCGCTTCTGATAAGATTACAAACGAAGAATATGTATTGGGTTCAGACCCTATCGCGCTTGTTGGCAACGTCGACAGAGTCTACACTCCACCTGCCGAAGGGCATGATGTCGTGTCCGTAGAAATTGGAGTCGGTGCTGGAAAAGTGATGAAGTTGAATGCATCCGGTACCTGTGACGATGTTGCTACTCCTGTCTCCTGCGTCGTTTGGAACCCATTCAAAGAAAAGGCAGCTGCAATGGGTGATTTTGGTGATGACCAGGTAAAAAGATGATTGCGCTCTTGGTATGGTTGTAGAAAGAAACGCTAACTCCTCTTCTTACTCTTCAACTGTGACAGTATGTTGATATGATATGCGTGGAGCCTGGGTTATTGGACAAGATTAATTTGCAAGGCGGAAAGTCTGCTAAGCTTACTCAAACTATGGAAATGATGTAGACTCGGTGTGAATCATGGTTTGGATCAATGAAGACTGTTGGCATCGTAATTTTTAAATTCGGGGTGCTTTCCACTCCCCAGTTAGAGAATATTTCCACCGCAGCCGTATTATATCCCTTAGCATTTGCGCTGAAACACGCACCACTCCACTCTCGACTACTTTTGATCCGTCCTTGTCTTGCCAATCAATACTCATTTGTGCCAACGGAACAGAGCCAAGTTTGGCCCGAAAGAGCACTTCGACGTCGTGTGCCCATCCCTTTAAATTTAAGTCTCTGTATAAAGGATCAGCTGCTGTAAGCGTCATTAACTTGTAGCCGCATTGACTGTCTTGAACACCGAGACCTCCCATTATGATTGAGACACATGTTTGAAAACCCCATCTTGTAATGCCACGTGCACTAAAAATATTGTAATTCCTGTTGCCTGTGACGAGGGCAGGTTGCGACCAATCTGGCGTTCCAGATTTTGTAACGACGAGCCCTTCTAACATGTTTATCATTTCTTCCAAGTAAGACAAGTCCCCAGATCCGTCAGCATCCAGAGTCAATACAATCAAATTGTCCTCTGACAGAACTTCTCTTCCGATTTCCTCAATTCCTCTGGCTAATGCGGCCCCCTTGCCCTGGTTGAACGGTAAAGAGATGCACTGGATTGGAATGCTGTTCTTTGCCGAGGATTGGATTGCGGACGAGGTCCCATCTGAGGATCCGTCGTCCACCACCAATATTCTCCGGCAATCCCACTTCGACTTTGCCATAAAATCTTGATAAGAATCGAGCGTCGAACCTATTCGGTTTGCTTCGTTATACGCTGGAATCAAAACTACCAGCCCAGGAGAAGAACTCAGCCCTGTCCCCAATGTTGGAAATAGCCAGAGCATCCCGATCCTCCAAAAAGTGAAGATACCTCGCATTCTTTGCGTTGGTCACCAGCATCAAGGGGGAGACAGCTCATAAGATGCAACTAGAAAACCTGACAATTAGCACCACCTTCGCCTATCTCGTTTTTGGCAGGAGTCTCTAGCAGCTCCAACTTTCTTCGTGTCAACTACATCCATCAGTGATTTGTTGGTGGTCCCATCAGAGACTTTTGAAGATGACACTTTGAAACGTATAAGAAATGTACGTGCGTCACTTGTCTAGTCTAGGTTGACCGCGGGAATGAGGGTCGTGCGGAAATCCAGCTGCTGGAGGCTGTAGGTCGCGGGCTTCGGATACGAGGATAGGTTCTCGTTTGGTGTCCGTAGACAGCTGTACTAATATTCACGTAGAACTTGTTCTATTGACACCAGTAGGACTGGAAGTCCTTTTGGGCTGTGGGAAGCTTCGGATCGGCGAAGAAATTCATCGACCAAGGATCGCGGCCTAGTCGTTGTTGATGCCCACAATCTCAAATAATTTGGTTTAATTTAGCAACGACAGAACAAAAGTAAATCACCTCGAAAACATGGTACACCCCAAAGAGTAAGTATTCGAAAGCGAGATGACGATGATGGGGAACGGCGGTTGCAGGATCGTTGGAAATCCTTGACCGTTGCCACTAGTTGTCATCAACGCTGGCGTCAACGGCATGTTGATCATTTTTTCTGAATTGCATCCCGCGCTTATGTTCACATGACACATCTCACGCATATTTTTCTTTTGCATGAGCAGAGAAGGATATAGCAAGGGAAAGCATAACGTTCCTGAGACGAAAGGAACGGAAGAAGGATCTGCCAAGAGAAATATCACCCGAAAACATGACCACGACCCCAGCCGGTGCGTTTGATTTACATTGAATTTCATTTTTGCTTCGGTCTATTTACGCTAATATTCCGTTCTGTTTATGTTTTTGTAATTATAAACAGCAAGGAGAAGAAGCAACATGGCGGCGCAGGAGGAAAGGGCAAATGGGACGATTTGGATGATGGGTCAATGGATTATCCTTGAGGAACTCGTGGAACAATGCATGCTGCATGGAGTGGTTCGCCCAGATGCAACTTTCAGATTCAACGCTGACTTCTGGATTACCAAAATCTACCCACAAGTTGGAAAACTGGAACAGAACTCAATTTGCACACGCAAACCAAGAATAAATAATATATAAAACTACGCTCTACGCTTTTTTTTGTAAATCTTTTGCTTTGCTATTGACAGGCACTACTTCTGGAGCATTTCTCGCCGCTTTCGGATCAGTTTATTGTCAGCATGTTGATTGCAAATGCGTCACGGACCATCCAGTCAAGGTGGCATCATGCCTCGACGTGACTCATTGGAGATTGACACGTTCTGTCTCCGTGTCCCCCCCCCCCCAGGTTTCAATGCTTGGAACAAAAAAAGCTGAAAAAGGTACAGCATCAAATCCATCAACTCCAATCACTGTATACGAAGTACGGTGCGTCGACGAGCACGTGGTGACACTATGTGTCAAAAGACACATTTCTACGAAGGACCTCGTAGGTCGTAGACAAATCCACCCACATCTTCAGATCTTTTTCCGGCAGAGTTCTCTCCCGAACGCTGTACCAGTTTTCTGTTCTCGATGCCACATGACACATGACACACCACCCACAATATTAAGAATCAACCTACAGTATTGACACGTACTGATTGCAATCCATCACACCAGAGCAAGACCACTTGCTCGCCCCAATTAAAAGCTCTTTTCCTGTATTACCCTCCATCATGGCAGATTATGCTAAGCGACCGGAAGTAACCGTCTCTACCATGGTACGAAATCCGAATTAAATTGAAAGCCGACTTCGGATTCCTCTTGAGTCCGCGCAATTCGTATGTATTCAGACAAGATGACTTATCCCCGTATCCTGTATCCATCGCTTTCTTTCTGTATTTCTTCTATCTACTGTTTGGCAAATGATAACAGGGTAAAGTACACAACCCCACTGGAGATGGAGTTCGTGTCGTCTCGTCACAAGTTCAAGCTAAGTTCCTCAAACACCAAGCCCATAAGGACAAAGAAGCTGCTGAACACGAGACAGAAGTCAAAGAAGAAGGTTCTGCCAAACGCAACATCACTAGGAAAAAGACAGATCCCCGAGAAACTGGAAACTATGACTCCCGTAATAAGAAGCAGGGAGGTCATGGCAAAGGAAAATGGAAAGATGATGAAATCATCTATGATGAGGAGTTGCTTTTGGATCAGGACGATCCATGTTATGATGAGCAACAAGGTCCTGGAATCATTCTGAGTAGTGTTGATGATCCTGAATCTCGCAACTTTCTTGATTCAGAAGGAAAACCTGTGTATGGTCCAATGCTCACGCAGTCAGAATTCAAGCTACAAGTTGAAGAGTGCTTGAAGGAATACTTCGATTCTTGCGATTCGGATGAAGTCATTCGGTCGATAATGGAACTTCAGTGTCGTGAGTTTCACTCGGATGTCGTTAAGAAAGCTATTTCTGTCAGTCTTGATAAGCACCCGCGAGAACGAGAGCTTGTGTCGAGACTCTTGACATGTCTTCATCCGTCACCCTTGTCCGACGGAGACATGGAGGCTGGATTTGACACCTTGCTGGATTCTCTAGATGACTTGACCACGGATGTTCCGGAAGCTCCTGTGAGTATTGTTTGTCGCGTTCGATTCGGTTTTGAATGTGCCTATGCTTACCCTTCTGCTTGCTTGTAGACTATGGTGGCCAACTTTCTAGCCCGTGCTGTCGTAGACGAAGTCTTGCCCCCAGCGTATTTGTCGGATCAAAACAACATGCGACCGGGCGATCCTGTAGTCGACAAGGCCATTTCTCTCTTGTCAAGAGAACACTGCACGGCTCGCTTGGAGCGTGTCTGGGGACCCGGGGATGGTCGCCCAGTCAGTGAGCTCAAGGTCGAAATGGATCAAATGCTACAAGAGTACTTGATGAGCCGAGAACTGGACGAATGTGCCCGTTGCGTGAAGGAGCTGAACTCGCCTCACTATATGCACGAACTTGTCAAGCGTGGAGTCAAGATTGCCATGGAACAGGATGGAACGGACTCCAATATCCAACACGACAAGTCTGCTATTGATGCCATGGCTGCTTTGTTCGCCTTTTTGTTGAAGAACGCCATTATTTCTGAGCATCAAGTTGCGAAAGGAATTTCTCGTTTGCACAAGATTCTGGACGATTTGAAACTCGACGTTCCAGCGGCTCCAACCCTCCTCGAATCCTTCGAGTCGATATTGAAAGAAGAGGTCCCGATCGAATCGGAGACAAAGGAGTAGAGAAGCGCGAGGTTTCCTTTCAGTGAGACAGTCTTTTAATGACGGCATGGAGTTTGTCTCTATAGCAAAGAAATATCTATAAACTAACGACTTCATCATTTCCTCCTTCCAAAAAATTTGCTATGATATTGATCAAGTACACATTAGGTGACTTAGCTTTCTTCCTCCATTTCATCATCGTCGTCATCATCGTCATCCTCTTCTTCTAATTGTTCCTTTGCCCATTCTTCAGATGTCTTCAGAATATCCTTGGGGACACCCTGATGCTTCCAGCCAGAGGCTTCGCAAATCCAGCTGACTTCCACTTGAATTGGCTTGGAATCCTTTTGTTCTTTGTGCAAAAGATGCAGAATTCGCATAACCTGCTTGACAGCTTCATCAGCAGCGATCGGTGTCCTGTGCAGATTCAGTGTTTCGAGTTCCGTCTTGGCAGCCTGTTTGCCCTTTCCAGTAGCAACCCCATAAAATTTGTAAGGGGCGCCATTGGGCTCCAGCAAGTGCAAAGAGCATTCCTTAATGTCTTCGTCATATCCTGCTATGACTGCTGCAGCTCCAAACGGGCGGAGGGCTCCGTGTAACGTAAAATAATGAACATAACTTCCCAACCGATTTGCTAAAACATGAGGAGGGATCTTCCCCCCGTACTGCTCTGTCCAGTCAGCAGCTTCTTCTACAGTGCGTTGCACGAGGACTCGCGAATCCGGGAGAAATCCAGTAGACGCGACACCAACATGCGTATCACAAGTGTGGATTCGTTTGTAAGAACCGGTTGTTGCGACTACCATCTTGTGGTGCACGGGATTTGCAACACCCAGAACGACACCGTTGCTGCACTTGATTCCGAGCACAGTCCCAGCATTTTCGACAGCCTTCGTTGCGTATTCCACCTGAAATATGCGGCCGTCAGGTGAAAATGTAGAGGCGGACAAATCGTAACCGGAACCTGAGGATGCCATGATGAAGCAAGACTGTGTTGTTTGGTCAAACAAAGAAGATGTTGTCTTTGCTTTTGAATCCTCAAGCCTTGGTCTTTTGAGGTTGCCCTGTTCGTTCTATACTTTCTACGGACCATCAACGAAGCTTTCGGAAGGATCAGGACTGCGCGGGCGAACCGCGCGGGAAATGGTTTGTCTGTCGTCGAGACCAATTCCATGACAACACATTTGTACCCACAGTTCTTGGATTGTGGCTCTGTCTATCAGGTATTGACAAAACTATTTGTTGGCAGCTCTACAACTATGAATTCTAATTGTGTAAGGTCATTTGTAGCGTCTTAAAGGAAATCTGGTGAATGTTAAGTACCCCAAGAATCACCAGCAGTCTTTCAAACTGCATAAGTTGCCTTTGTCCCTTGAAAGTAACTGTTGCTAGAAAAGGAAGAGTCGACGCTGTTGTTGTAATCAAAATATGGCAATGGAGAAGTAGAGGAGTTGTTGTCCACCTTCTGGAGATCTTCTTGAATCTTGGCAGATGCCATCATTTTCCGGCGAAGCTCTGGAGCTCCCTCTCGAAGTGCTTGGCAAACTTTCTCGTAGGAGCGCTTGTCTTCTAGCTCTTCCCAGCCGAAGGATCGTCCGTTGGTAGTCGTCTTGACGCGGCGGACAAAGCGCCCTCCACGGCGACGGACTTCATCCATGACGAACATGGCTATCTTTGGTTTCTCTGTTCGTTTGGAGCACAAATAGGAGGTCTGAAATTCCTCCACCAGATCCTTGAATAGTTGATTCCCCTGCTGGCAACTTGATGGAGCTCCCCTCCCACATACAATATCACTGTCCCGAAGCATAAACGTAACTCCATCGAATGTTGTTTTACTTTGATCTTTCTTGGATTCGCTCTGCGATGATTCTGGTCTGGAAGTGAACTTGTGGCGAGGGGGGATGAATGCATCTCGTATGGATTTGGATATGTCATCCGTGAATGTGGTAGAAGGAGTTATGCATTTCACAGCTGTTTGTTGAGACTGGTTCCATCGTGAGGATATGTATCGACGAGGCATATTATAGGCAGGATGCATCGAGTATGGAGACTGGGCATAGTAAGGGTGTTTCGTGTATGGGCGAGGTGAATGGTAGACAGTTTCATTCCAAGATTGTGTTGTTGGCGTTGGCGATATGTTCTCTTGAGAACTATTTGTACTACGTGGAGAATGATTAGTCGCAGCTATTGGAATGGAATAGTCGCTGGGTGTCATGATTCAACAGCGATCGTCGGTTTTTCAGGTTGTGAGACGAGGAGCGATCCAAACCCATGGCTTCGTGATTGAATCATGCTTGAAAATCGCAAGAATAATGAGACGAAATCGGCCACCAGCTTCAACGGAAGTGAAACTGCGTTACGTCGCGTGGAGGAGGTTTTTTCTTGGATACAAATCGGATGTCTAGTTCTTGTTTATTAAGTGAATCTCGACATGACGGAAAAGACATGTCGCATCTGTGTCGTATCTTCTTTAACAACTCTACCTTCACTTAGCTCAACGGCTAGTATGTCAGTGATATTGGTTTGTCAAATGCGCGATCCATGACTCGATCTAGAGATAATCATTGGAACTCGGAAGCCAAAAATAGGCGAGGTGATGAGGTATATCCAATGCGTTCTTTGCCTTCCTTCGTTCATCTGATTCAAAGCATATCAACAGTCAATGCGGACCTCGCTTTAACGTAGCAGAACTCAAATTCAGATTCCTGCGCTGTCTAGAGCAATGGAGAAAAGACTCAAGAAGCCACATGCCTCGACTGGAGCAAAACTATGCTTCTGTCCACCGAGAGCCTGCGTTTTGTGTTTGTTTTTCCTGGTTCCAATCTAGTTTATATCTCTATAATAGCTAACTCGTCGAAAAATACCTGTAAATGAAGTGTAATCTACTTCGCTTCGTTGAAAGCCTTTTCGATACCTCTCTTAATCTCGCCCTTGGAGGCTTGTCTCCAGCCAGTTCCATCTCTTACGAAGAATTCCTTGCCTTTCAACTGCCTCTTGATACTCCTGTAGACGTCTGGATTGAAATCATCGTTTGAAAATGTCTCCAGAGACTTCTGGGCGGCCCGTCGAAGCGCCTTGGTGCCAGGATGCTTCTCATTTCCTAAGCACACGTCACCCTTTTGTGGTTCAGCTCTTGCCGCATTGTTGTCAGGAGCCGCCTTGGCAGCATTACTTCCAGGACTCTTCTTCGCCCCTCTGTTGTTACTTTGCCCTGTTGTTTGGTCAGTGTTGCGACTTCCATCTTTTGGGTGGCCTCGTCGCCCTTCTCGTCGACCTGGATTGCGACGGTCCTCATTTCTCCGACCGTCGGCACCCCTGCTACGGGATCTCCTTTCGTTTGGGTTGCCTCTGCTGGATGGGTTAGAACCTCTACTACCACCTGGCCTGTCCATCTGCTGTCTAGCAGGAGCAGAATCCGGACCAGATACGTCGTTGTCATTGTTTACGTATCCAGCTCGCTCTCTTCTTTTTTTCATCACTTGACGATGCATTCTTTGCCTTGCCCAGTTTTTCTCACATTTTCTCTTCAAGTTATCAGCTAGTCGGAGGGTTCGAGAATCAGTCCACAATTCCTTGATTTCTTTTCTTCCCACGATGAACATGGCGAGTAAGCATGAAGGCGCTAGGTAGAGCAACGCCGGTTGGCCGTCTCCTGTTGCCCAAAGGACTGAAAATGTGATCAACAACCCGATAGCATACGCGACAGAAAGCGGGAAGAAATATCCTTGGTACCATTTTTCGGGAACATAGACATCAACGCTGGTGTGTCTCCCTAGTAGCCGTGCTGCTGCATCCACGCGGGCAGTCTAAAGCAAAGAATGAGTGACTAAACACATCGCTACAGGTTTTGTTTGAACGACATGTAGAACTTACATAGGAGACTAAGAATCCAGGCACTGAATGCAAATGGAAAGAAATCGGTCGATGAGAGCTGTCGCATTGAGGAGGTTGAGGAATAGTTCATAGAAACTTACGCAGGATGTCACCCAAGCCCAAAATAGCCGATCCCCCCGTCCAATCATTGATATGAGGAAATGTCAAAATCATTGGAAGAGACGTGATTCCTGTGCAATCGCTTGACTCGGGATATTTGAAGCAAAAATCGTCAACAATTGTATCAGAGTCTCCAACGACTGAAAGCATGACCGATTCTCCGTTGCTGGTGAAGAACGGTGTGATGAAAACAAAGAAGATATCGTAGAAAAAAACTGCAACAAGAAACCACGTAGCAATCCGAATAGAGTACAATTTCAGCGCACCCAGAAACATGATAGCAACGGTCATTCCAAAGATATCCTGAGTAATCCAGAAAAACCAGTTGTGCAAAGGTTGATAGTGTGACAATCCATACCAGATCCAAACACCTGACCATATGAATCCTCCCAATTGACTGGTAACATCGAAGCCGTTCTGTCGACAACAAACTTCTTTGTTCAGTTCGGTAACGACTTGGTCTCCCAGTCTAGGTATGATTCTAACCAGAATGGGGCCAATTATCAAGTACGATACTGCCCCAGCGCAGCCAAGGGCGTACACGACAAATATGAAGGAAAAGAATCGGAAGTAAAAGAGCAACACCAACATAATACTGGCGGATGCTACAAATCCAAAAACGTGCCATTGACTCAACTCGGTTGACATAGTAGCGGAAGATGATCCCTCTGGGATAAAACTATCCAAATCTTCGCCGTCTTTCTGTGCTCTTGTTTGGGTGGTCACTTGGCGAGTAGCCATGTTAATGGCATTGTCATCTGGCGTTGGGGCTTTTTTCTTGTTCTTATTCTTGTCCTTCTTCTGTGGGGGTATGGAGTACAACACCCAGGATCCATCATCTTGCTTTCCGCTTTTCATTTCGGGCTCCTTTTTCTCCGTGTAGCGAGCTGGTGGAATGGAACGTAGACTCAACGGTTCCTGGTCTTTCTTTCCACCCCCGAAATTCTTGGCCCATCCGAACATGCCTCCTTTCTTCGCTGGCTCGTTAGTTTCGTCCAGAAAGGATGAATCATTCCCTCCATCTGAATTGAGCTCGTCTCCGACGTCATCTTCTTCGGTGATGCCAAACTCATTATCTGTGCCACCCTCGGAAACACCTTGCTTTGCTTTGTACTCCTCGAGTTTCCTTCCAAAATCCCGATATTCCCTCGTCGCGTACCAAGCCCCAAAAACGGTGCTGAAGATTCCCATGACGAACAAGAATAGAAACGACACATTAAAATTGGATCGCTCTCGAGCCATGATGGTTGCTACTTCTCCTCCCCCAGTCCCTACAGGAGCTGCAAGTGGAAGAATGTCGTTGGCCTGTCGAATGGTCAAAAAGACAGCCGTGACATCATCTGTCAAGGAATCGTCTATACTTCCGTCGCCACCCATCGTCATTGGGAGATCCCATGCACAGCAAACTGCATAATCAGTGCTATTCTTTGCATGAGATGTCACCATGCAAATATTGGAGTCGCACGGATTCCGTGTGGGAGTGAGCGTACATCCTTCTCCCAAGATTGGGTCTAGCAGCGTTGCATTGTATCTCGGTGGATCCAGGTCAAGGTTCTCCATGGTACCATAGCCGTTATCGCATTCATAATCCCACTGATCTCTGGGGAATACAACCGCTTCTTTTTCAGAGTCCCATCCGTATCTGGAGGCCATGTTGTCGTAGATCAAAACACCAACAACGCCGAACTGCTTTGCTGCATATGCCTTCTGTTCGAACGAGCAGCCGCCACGAGGGACTAGCATGATCGAGTCTGAGCTAGGTGGGAAGGCTTCCTCGCTTGCATTGTAAAGGCATAAATGTGGATCGAACTCCGGAGCCAGGACAAGTTCTCCGGTGACATCTTTTTTGCTTCCGAACAGTCCTCTCTTTGCCATGTACTTATTGCCGCCAACACTCACGATCACGTTCGGTGTGGACGCAAGAGAAGGACCAACCATGCATTGCAGTATTCCTATTAGGATGGCATTTTGTAGTTGACCCATCGTCAAAACTATTGTTGCTGATGTGTCTGTGTCAATGTCCATTGAGAATCATGGTCATTCTCCAATTTTCATCTCCCAAAAAGAAAAAGGTCACGTCGGCCGCATATACGGCCAGACTGAACGAATCTTGCGAAATGAAGGAGAAAGCAAGTTGAAACGATTGATATTTGTTGAAGATGATTAAAAGGTCTAGGATATGCATTCAACTATGTCAAGCACAAGGTTCGATGTGCAATGAGAGTAAATTCTTCACTTGGCCCAATGGGACAATAAACAAGTAAAGCTTTTGATGATCGAAGGACTAAACGTTCCGGGTCAGTCTGGAAGTTAGGCAGCAACCTTGCGCCGGCGATACTTCACATGTGTGTGTGAGCTAGTTGGTGCCACGACCTAAAATCCGAAAAGTATTTGCCAATAAGCAATAAGCAACAGACAAAAGAAAGCATTTTGAAACCGATATGGGACCTTACCATTGTAGTGTAGTCTTCCTTTGGAAGCTCAGATGCGCCCTTCCCAACAAATTCCAGCTCATAATTGCGGAGCAACCAGGAAAGGCTGACCTTGAGTGAGTTCCACGCAAACTTGCGTCCTCCGCACTGGTGCATGCCTCCTCCAAAAGGAATATATGCGTACGGCTTGTGCTCCTTCTTTGCTTCAGCAGTGAAATGGTTAGGATCGAAATCTTCTGCATTTTCACCCCACAATTCGGGTAGGCGGTGCGCAGCACCAGGTGACACGTTGACGATGTGTCCTTTTGGAATGACCATGCCTTCGAATTCGGTAGATTCCTTAGCAAAGCGAGAGAGTTGAAAGAAAGGCGGGTGCAGGCGAAGAGTCTCCGACATCACTTGATCGAAGATTGTCATATTCTGGACCTCCTCGTAGCTCAAAGTGTTTGGGTACAATTTGCCTTCTTTTCCTTCAAAAAGCTTGTCCTGCTCCTCCATGACTTTGTCCAACCATTCCTTATCCTTCAACAAGTGAGCCAGAAGCCAAGTACCAGTGACATTGCTAGTGTGTTGTCCTCCCAACAGCACCCCAATAAGAATACCTGTAATTTCAGTGGTAGTAAGGGTCGTTCCATCTCTGTAACTTGCTTCCATCAAGACCTGCAAAAAGTCTGATGGTGGCTTGTAGTTGGGGTCTGCCTTCTTTTTTCCATTGCGCTCGTCGATGACTTCTTGGAAAATCTTGGTGAATAGCTTTCGGGCTGTAATACACTTGTTCTTGTGTGGATTGGGAATGTTGGGGAAGAAGAAGAGAATCGGCACGAAGGAATGGTCGAGGGCCACTGAGGTTGTGAAGAAATTATAGAAGGAAGTCAGGTCATGCCGATTAGGCTTAATCATACCAATCAAAATACATACAGTAATGTTCCGCCATTCCAGATGCATTCCATCGCTTTCTAATTTCCTCTCCCAGGAGGCAGCGCGAACTAGTCAAGGTGAAAAGATCCGATAGACTTTGCAGCAAATCAGCTTCACCTTCATCTCCCCATTCTCTTTCAAAGTAGTTGGCCACTTCATCCTGCACCAGATCCATGTATTTCACAAAGGACGAATCCGACAAACCATCTTTAAAGAAAGCGAACTGTTGCGCCATTTTGCTTTGGGGGCAGTCATAGCATACGCCAGGGCCAAAAGTAGTTACTGTCATTGCATAGGCTTCTCGAATGTCAAAGACGTGTTCTCGGGCCTTGAAAAAATGCTGATGTCCTTCGGTACCGGTCAAGAAAGTCATTTGCTTGCCAAACAGCTGGATCGTAAAACAGCTTCCCTTTGCCTTAGCAGCCCGCTGAAGAAATTCCCGGGGGCCAGTGGCAAATTGAACCAAAGATCCCAACCATGGAATGTAGGGGGATTCATAGTAAAAGGGTGGCGTGTTCTTGGGAGCAGTTGCGTAGTTGAGGATAGTTTGAAGAAAATAAGCCAGTGCGAGAGCACCTGCAATCTTCAATGGGTCAGAAAGTATCTCTTTCACAGCGTCCATGGCCACCAAGCAAAACAAGTAGGAAATCGGAACAATGCGTTCCCTTCCAAACTCATGTGGAGTTTTGCAGAACAATTGCTGTTTGTGATGTGACGTCACCATGAGTGATCCAGCATCTGCGTTTTCGCGCACCCGCTTGCGCAAGTCCTCAACATGACAGGGCGTACATATGCTATGTACCGATGCGTTGCAAGACCGTTTGGTTGTGTGTGCTGCGTGCTGGTTGTGTGTGTACTGGAAAAGTAAACTTGCACCTATTGAGAACCGAGCGGGCATCGTGCAACGGCTGGAAACGGAATGGATCGTAGGAAACGATGTATGCTGTACGACATCAACAAGCCGTCCCAGCCACGATGATCGTTGCATGTAGTTTTTTAGCCATTGTGTGAAACGGCACACCTCCTGCTTCACTTTTTGCTCTGCAGGTATTTTTGGTGCACACTCTCTGAAGAAACATCAACGCTTGTTTCCAAGAAAGTGCATTGACTTGCATTCAAATAGATAAATCCGTTTGAAGTTGACTAGATTGTAGGGACATGATGATTAAGACTGAAGAAGCAGTGAAGTCATCGGGAATAGACAACTCTGAATCTTCGAAACTAAAGCACGAGAACAGAGACGATGTTTCGGGTAAATCGAAAGGGGTTTCGGAAGAGAGGGAGGAGCCAGAAACAAATACAAAGCAACTACAGTCGAATTCGTCGTCTAGAACTAATCAGAATGGGGGTTCGCATCCATCTCCTAGGCAAGTTTCTGGGTACCAAGGCTACCGACAACAAGTTCCTGCTAGGGCATTATATCATCCGGGAATGCATGGATCGAGAGGGCCTCCACCTTCCTCAGCACCGTTTCAGCCACCGTACTATCCAATGGGGGCACCTCATGACTACCGAGGACAACTTCCGCACCATTATCCCCATCAAATGCCACCAATGCCCCATCCATCACAAGGAGGTCCATATCCTGGGGCTCACTACCAACCCAACCTGACTGGACGACCAGGGCCTCCTCCAGGATATCACCCTGGCTATGGAGCGCCTTATCCTGGTCCACCAGGAATGGGATACCATGGGGCTCCTCCGCCGTACCCGCAGGGAGGACATATACCTCACTTGATGATGTCCTCCACTTCAGACTCCGCTTCCATCGCCTCTTCAAAGAGTAAGAAATCAACGAAATCTTCCCGAAAGAAGCGAACAATAGATGGAGTCCACACTACGAAAGAGACAACTCCACCAGTTGCATATACTTTCTGTCGAACCAATAGCAACCTAAGCTCAAGTACGACTGCAACTGCTCCAAACGGACCCGAGAGCCATACCATGGGTGATGAATCTCCATACAAGCGAGAGCGCACTGGTGAAAAGGATGCGAGAATCTATGACGAAAGATTCATTCGCCAAAACTTCTCCAATGCATCCAGCTCATCTAGTGTCAGTGTTGGAGGCTTATCATTTGCATCATTCGATGGACCCAAACGTAAGTCGTTTCTTCGAGCAGGTTTTCAGAGTCGAGTCGCTTGTGCCCTCATCGTCTAGTTTCTCCCACTTAAGCCGATAGAAATGATAGTCGCGGAACAAAGGTATCTCCAAAGAGACGGAAGGCGGAGCATTTGACAGTTGAGACTGGATCAAACCTAAAATCAATTTTCAAGAAAAAGAGTGGCGCAGGTATTGACTCGTCGAAGTTCCAACAACTTACAATGAACGATTCCTCTGTCTCCTCCAAATCTAATGGAAATACAAATGGAAACATATTCCTTTCTATTTCTACATCACCAGTCAATGCGGAGGGAGTAGAGGAAACTCCAATAAAATCGAACGCTCTCAAGAAATCAACCACCATTGCACCGAAGACAGAACCTGCGGAGGAAGAGCATAACTGTGGAGAAACATCCTCGAAGAAAGCAGCTCGTGAACCTTCTACAGCCACCCCAAGTTTGACAATAGTGACAGGGGATGCAGCCATGACCGATGAACACATGCTAAACAAGCACCTTCGTGGTCAGTCTTTTACACCGCTGCCACACCTTGCAGAGAGTAGTAATTCTCCATCCAATGCATTCCAATCGATTGGTCCGCAGCTGTCATGGAGTATTGCTGGCGACGCCCCTTCTCTAGAAGACCTTGCACAGTGCAGCTGGGAGGAAACAGAGAAAGATGAAAAGAAGCGCCCAGGATCAACAACATCCCAATTGTCGAATACATCAAGAGGTCTTGTAATCAGTCCACACAATTTTTCCCTTTGGAAGGACGAGCACGAGACCGGCCATCCAGCAAGAGCGGAGGACATGAAGGATAGTGATAGCGTAAGGATTTCCATGCTGTCACCTCACTCCGAAATCGCCATGGCTGTTGACGGTGTCTGTGGAACATCAACACCCCTGCCTTGGTCCTTTGAACCTTCAGAGGAAAGAGAGAATATTCTCTCTGGGGACAAGAAGTCAAAGCAGGACCATATCCATCGAAACGTATTTGCCAGTGCCCATAAACCTCATGCTACACCCGGAGCATACATGTGGTCTGGGCAAGCTCCACCTACTCCGGTCTTTCCTGGGTCTGCAACGCCGACTCCCCACTTCCCAGGATCTTTCGTCCGAAGTCCCCTCCACTGCGACAGAAGAGAATGGTTCGGGCATATGACTCCAGGGTCTCACAATCACGACCGTGTGCGAAATCTGAGAGGAAGGGTCCCACATGGATCTCACCTCACTCCTATGCCACTTCATATTCCGCATTCCATGGCGTCTCACCATCCATTGACATCGCCGATGGGAACAGGTCATAAATCTCAGATGTGGAGTCCGCATGGCAACATGCCTCCCTCCATGACAAGCCCTCATGGCCATATCTCCAATACTATGGACATGTCACAATCAAAAAGAAAGTGCGTACCACGCAAGCCGCCTATCCCGTCCAAGTTCCAAGGAGATATGGAAACAATGAAATCTGCAAATGTACCAGAATTCACCATGCTAGTAAATTTTCCGGCTCATATGTCGCAGAAGCAAGCAATTAATCTGCCGGAAGGAATGAGATGCTGCGTTATGTGCGGCCAAGCTTGCCCTTGTTCGTCAAGTAGTAAGAAGAAAGGAGGCAATAGCAAGAAAACTGGCTGTGGGCAGGGAGACAAGAACCCAGCCATCATCCCAACTCAAAACAAGGGATTGTGCACACGTTGCGACGTTAATGTATGGGTCGTGTGCAACTCTGGGTTAGAAATCAAGTGGTGCAAAGGATGCAAGAATTTCCGTCCATGGGCATCATTTGGCGACAAGGGACTGGCGACAAAATGTCTCCGGTGCCGCGACCGCCAACGGGAAAAATATGCCATTCAAAAGGAAGAGAAAGACAAGGCTCGTTTGCTCAAGGGGACGATCAAGACGAAATAAATGATCAACAAAGTCATATTGGGTCTTGTGGGGTACGAGCGCCAACAATTAAGAGGCTAGCTTTAGATCCAATGCCGAATAAACGTTCTGGATTTCCAAGACTTTAATCTTTTCAATGCTATTATTACTTCATGTAAATGTGGCGAACGATTTCGTGTATTTTAATTGTCTTGTGAACGCAAATGGTTTCTGGTTTATTTGTGTTACGTCGCTACTCCTAGCTAGTCTTTTCCAATTTCGTAACTATGAGCTGCTCGATTGTGCTGTCCCCTGCCAGGAGCACCGTGCCCATCGGATCTCCCTCTACCACCTTTGCCTTTGCCCCTGCCCCTCCCACCTTTGTTATTGTTCTTGTGCTTTCCTGCTGAGTTGTTTGTGTCTACAGAGATCTCATCATTCTCTCCGTGACTCCCACCACGACCTGTGTTTCTACCTCTGCCTCTACCTCTGCCTCTCCCACTGCCACCTCCACCACGATGATCATTCGCTCCCCGACCGCCCCATCGTCGATTAGTCTTCTGCTTTCCACGTGTCGAATCTTTTGATGTTTTGGATCCTTTAGAGGTCATGGAAGTTGCGGACCTATCGTCGTCATCCTTCGAAATATCTTGCGTCTCAACTCCGCTCTGTTCCTTGGTTTCAGGCTCCTTCCCTGGTGCCACATCAGGCTTTCCCTTTGTGTGCTTCTTGGGGTTGTTTTTATTTGTGAACTTCCTTGTGAACTTCACAGTACCATTTGGCTGCAGCTCGCCTTTCGGTATTTCTGCTGGTGGTCCAACTGTGTAGCTGTGAGACGCACTTTTGGCAGGTTTTTTTTGCTGAATCCCTTGGTTTCCTTTCAAAGAATCCTTCTTGCTTCCACTTTCACGCGTCAGGATTTGCATTGGTTGTTTCGAAGGACTATGTTTTTGTGTAGTTGGGGGTGGGGAGTGAGGAGGACTAGAGGCTTTGATTTCAGTCAGAGCGGATGCCAGAGCGCTAAGCTGGGATTTTCTCTTTTCTTTTTGTTTGACAGCCCGTTGGTGCTCTAGCTGCTCTTGCTTTGCCCGATGTTCTTTGTCTTCTTGCTCTTGCTTTGCTCGCCGCTTTGCCATCCAAGAATTGCCATCGACTGGTGCATCTGTATTTATCACCGATTGCTCCTTCGCCATGTGCCGCCAATCTTTAGGAGGACCTCCACTACCCCTGCCTTGATTTTGCTGCTTTTGATTCTGGTGTTTCCCACCTCGACCCTTGTTGGGTCCCCGACCACCCCAGTTGTTCTGGTTGCTATCCTTGCCTCCGCGTTCCTGACGTCGATCCTGGCGCTGATTATGGCGTCCTCCACCACTTTGCCTGGGAGGTGAAGATGAACGCCCAGGGGCAGAACTACCTGATACTCGAGACTGGTCGTTCCGAGACGGTGGCACGTACTCCTCTTCTTCGGAGCTGTCCGAGTCGGCCCAACGCATCGCAGACATAATAATGTATAGAGCTATCAATGGGTTGTCACTGTTTCAGTTTCTAGGCACACGTGTTTCCGTATGGAATTTAATGTTAAAGGAGAAGGCGTTTGAAGGATGTGTGACTAAAGTTTGGTGCTCTTATCTCTCACTTGGTTGCTGGTGTACTGTCGCGGGACATTCAAATCGAATAAGCTGCGGTATCATGGTGCGCATCGATTCGCAGGATCTTGAGGAAAGCTATTATTTCTGCTCTTCCTTTTTATTGGATCTGTACGGATTTCCGCGGACATCTGTAGAAAACCTATATGCAGCGAATTTTCCGTTCAACGAGACCGTTGGAAGCTGTGCGTGGGCTACAGTACTTAGTACTTGAGGCATAATGCAGCAGACGGGGCACGGTTAGACGTTTTTTTTTGCCAGTTAGGGTTTGGGTTAGGGGAGTATACCGTGCATACAGTAATACCACTCCATGATGGGCAGTAGGTACTAGTTGACACTGAGCTAACTTTGGATGTTACTACTTTGCAACAGAAATGCACCGCTCTGCCATCCATTTCCTGACATCATCATCGGAAATCTTGGAACGTCGTTCTTGGTGAGCAGCAACCAGGTCTTTCAATACCTCTATCAATTTATCCTTTACCCTGCCCGTGCTCCAGTATTCACCGCTTCCTGAACCATAGTCTTTTCCAATCTTCTCAAGGAGTTCGTCGTCTTCCAAAAAGAACTTCAACCACTGGTAACTTACATCAGCCTCCAAGTTTGCTCCAAGTTCTTCTTGCAACTTCTTTGTTTCTTGTCCACCTGAAAATGCAAATGATCTGATTTTTCGTTCAATATCCTCTGGAGTATCGGTCAAGAAAATGGCTGAGTTCGTATCGGAGGCACTCATTTTACCAGCAGCACCTTGTAATGGTGGGAAGAACTTTGAATGAATAAGAGCTGGTTTTCCTCCAAGACCATGATCTCTGGATACCATTTTGTGCGCAATATCTCTTGTCATACGGAAGTAAGGGTCTTGGTCAATAGCACAAGGGATGAGACAACAGTCCGGTGAATCTCGGTTTGCTCCTAGGACAACAGGGAAACTGGATGCAAAAGACGGCGCGGCTTGGATGGCAGGAAAAGCAATTTTTCCAATGTTCGAGGTCCCGTCAAATCCAAAAATGCCATTCACCGTGTTGGTTGTGACCGCCTTCCAGATCCGAACAATGTTCGGGTACATTCGTCCCACATAATCCAAATCAGAAAAAAGAAATGTTTTGTCATAATCAAAGTCACAGGCAATTATATCCCGAGCATTCTGCATTGTCAAACTTGCAAAGTGATTCAAGTTGTCACCTTCTTCCTGGGTGTACCCCCCTTTGAAGAGAAACTTCTCATCATCTGTCATCTGAATGACCAGTGGGACCTGAAATGCATCTTGCAGCCATTTCGTGAAAAGAAATGGGATCAAATGGCCGAGATGCATAGAAGACGAAGAAGGCCCCCGACCAGTGTAAAGATACATAGGTTTGCCTTTCTCGATATTGTCCAATAGAGAGTTCATATCACGATGAGAAAAGAAAATACCCCGCCTCAAGAATCTATGAATTTTATCGACGTGACCTTTTCCAACAGTTGCTGCCTCAATTCGCTTCATTAATGTTTCGTCGATCAACGTAGAACCGAACTTATCAACAAGCTTTGAGTAATCAATCTTTCCTTTCACTTCCCAGGCGTTCACAACCATCTCTTCGTCCTTCTGCTCTGTTGTTTCTGCAGGAACGGCGTGTGCTGGTGCGGCTTCTTCTTCATCCTTAACAAGGGATTTCCCTTCTTCAATGCGAATTTTATTTGCACGCAAACTCTTGATGGCTTCTGCGTTGGTGGGGGCATCAGAAGCCGCAGACACGGTTTGTTCACCATCGGCGTCTTCCACTTCAAACTTGACGGAAATTTCGGCCTTGCGAGCTTTCTTTCCACACGTAATGTTGGACTGAGATCGATCAATGGCTATCTTTCTGATACTACCAGTGCTAGCATATGGGACACTGGGAGGAACACATAAAACAATACCGTCGATAGATGCCAGAGGTAGTGTTGCTGGAGTCTTTTTCAGTATTGCGGCATTCAAAATTCCGGGTCCATAGGCACTCAAAGCTTCGTCCTTGGGCATGGAGAATACCGAAATACTCTTGTTTTCTGAAATGACTCTTGCAAGTGCGACATCCAGAGCTTCCCAAAGTTCATCTTCGCCATCCTTCGATTCCGGCAAATCCAGCTGACACGATCCCAACTTTTTGCCTAGGTTGATTGAGAATTTTCCAGTAGGGGCATTCTCCTTGATAAAAGTAGGTTGCATCAAGCTAACGGTGGATTCGTCCATGCTCCCACCTACTAAACCCTGTAGAACTCCCCTGAGGATCACATATCCTGTAGACACTGATGGAGGACATGGAGGAGCCACAACAACTCGCTTCTTTTTCTCGGCATCTTGTGTAACCTTTGGAACCTGTTCCTCTGCCATCGTGCGCTTTCCTCTTTTATGAAACGAACAGGCCTCTGATAGATGTTTGGTTTTCCTCTATCTTTATGAGTAGAGATCGTACTTGCCCATGCCTTTTTGAAAGGTCACGATTGAGGCTTTGAAACATGTGGTTGATGTCTGTCCACAGTCAGCAAATTGATGAGGCTGCCTTTCTTGAAGGGGGATATCCAGTATCCCTGCTTTTGGCTCTACCCCAAATACAAATAAGGGTTCCTCCCCAACTGAATCTGGACTTGGTGCATCTCCCACCGTCAGAAAATGATGAATATTCGTTTGTGTATACTGTATAAAATGATTATTTATGTTGATTGGCGACAACTCAACGGATCCGAATATCCGATGCGACATCGGTCTAATTCATTTGTCCGGGGTTTTGCATACGTTGGAAGCACTAAAAACAGGAAAAACAAATGAAAGGAGCCAACGAAAGACAGCCAAGTCCATTGATCCAACAAGGCACACTTCTTAGAATACTGCCATAGATCTACAGTGTGTCTCGCGCGACATGGAACGAGATCGGCCAGTCGTTGTAAATCGCCCTCAATTGCCATCATCAAGGAGGAAGACATCCCTCACGAAATTCCAGCAGGATGAAGCTGCACCAGACAACAATGAATGGTACCCCATTTTTTCACCACCAGGTATCTCCCCACGAGCAAGTTCCAG
>JAAMXS010001278.1:0-15286 GCA_019693525.1 Cylindrotheca fusiformis | reverse complement strand
GATGGCCTCCTTACGACTTCATCACACCACGAAACAACAGCAGCAGGCGTGAAGAAGAGTTTCGTGGACTTGGCGGGACATTCGTACGGGATCACATCCGATCCATTGACCCAATTCTCGGTCGTCTTTTCGGCGTTGATTCATGATCTGGACCATCCAGGAGTGCCGAATGCTCAATTGGTAAAGGAGAACACTCGAAATGCTCAAATTTACAAGAAATCCATCGCCGAGCAAAACAGTGTGGACCTGGCATGGGAAATGCTGATGAATGAGGAGTTTGAAGCTCTTCGGGCTTGTATCTATCAGACCGAAGAAGATCTCCAACGATTCCGACAATTGGTCGTCAATACTGTCATGGCGACAGATATCTTCGACAAGGAATTGCAGAACCTTCGCAAGGCTCGATGGGAGACAGCATTTGCAAAGAAGGAGAGTGACGATGACTCGGAGGACATTGCTGAAAGTGAGGATCGCAAGGCAACCATTGTGATTGAGCACTTGATTCAAGCCTCTGATGTGTCCCATACCATGCAACATTGGCACATTTACAAGACTTGGAATGAGAAATTCTTTTTGGAATGTCATGGAGCCTACAAGGCTGGCCGTGCCCCAACAGATCCCAGCGTGAACTGGTACCAGAGCGAACTTGGGTTTTTCGACTACTACGTCATTCCCTTGGCCAAAAAATTGGACAGTTGTGGAGTTTTTGGGGTCGCATCTCACGAATACTTGAACTATGCCATGGCCAATAGGGCCGAATGGGCACGCAAGGGAGAATCTCTTGTCGAAGAGTACTTGATGACATTCGATGACAGCCATCGTTCCTGAGAGATACAAAACTCGATGACAGCAATCATCGTTCATGGGATGGGGATATCTTAGATCGTATCAATCTTTGTCTTTTCGTATTTGTATAAAAAAGAAAGCACTGAACCAGTATTTGCAGAATCTCTACTAGGTAATAGTGATACCAATCCCATTTTGGTTGCGTGTGCTCATTCTCATCCTATTTGGGGGGGAGTTTTCATTCGGCAACTCTTCCCTGTTCTGTGATAATTCCCAGATCCCGTAAAGTGGCTGTCTTCAAATGTTCTCGTCGCTGCTCAAAATCGTCGCTGGATGATGGTACAAACATGGCTTCTACCTTGCAGATTGCCAAATCATGGGATCCGCAATCAATCAGGTCTCCGATTTTCTGAATCTTGAGATATTGTACACAATCGGGCAATACTTCTGGCATTTCCTCTTCTTCATTGTCGTAATTGGAGGATATCCATGACATACCCAATTTTTCACATTCTTTTTTCTTATCAACATCTCTTCCAGATGATCCTCCCAACAGTCGAACGACTTTGGAATGTTCGGGTGATAACAATTGTAGAATTCCACTTTCGGAAGAAACAAAATTCTCATGAGCGACGGTTCCCTTGAACAATCCAATCGACCAAATACGTTCCGGTGTACTACTGATCGGTGTCGCATAGGTCAAAATGTTCATTCCAGTATTACCGTCGGAATCTCGTGTCGCCAGACTGTAGGTTGGAACATCGAGCAGGGGTGGATCCAACGTTGGTTGAAGCGAATATGCCATAACGAAACTACCAAACAGTAGGAGCAGTTGCAGTAGCTGCGTGATGAAACTGGATATAGACTTCATCATGGTTCGGATGGTATCGTCTCACTAAGATTTGATGCAGCGGCTCATATTGTGGTGATATGGAATAGTAAGTGGTGAAAGTGAAGGATATAAAAAAGTATGTTGTCATGTCCGCCATCACATTTCTTTGTTGAAGTTGGACAAGAAGGATCATCAGCTCAAGTCTTGACTCGTTCGAGTCGCCTTCTGTTCAACCTCTCCATCTCGTAATAGCATCAACAGAATAAGGATGTTCGAACTCTAGTTTCTCAAGGACCAACAAAATTACCAAGAGAAAGAGAGCATAGGAACAGTGATGAGCCTTAGAAGTGATTTTCCGCAGACCTTTCATTCTTTTCCATACTGCATGTGCTGAGGAAGAAGAAGAAACAGACTGGGTGCAGTTTGAAGATGCTTCCGGCCAAGCACTCCTGTTCTCGGACAGTACTATTTTCACGGTCCTCCTTCCACAGTTGCATCCTGCCGTATCCTTTGAATGCGCACGGTCTTCCCTTTGTACTTATCAGTCACTTTGAATGAGAGCATGGCGGACCTATTCTTCGAACTGGCTTCGGGCGGCTATGACTTCGAGGAACGAGCTACTCCTCGGTCCCTTCAATTTGACAACAATTCATCGATTTTACTTTATCACTATATTCTGATGAACGTTTTCACAGTTTTTGGATGCTCAAGCGCCGATGCTCCCGTTTTCAGAAACGGCCGCAAGACGGGACGAACTTTGAGGGCGATAGCTTTCGATCGAAACCATCGGGCAGATGAAACTCGGAAAAAGAGGTGTTTGTTTCGGCGGAGTAGGCAACATGGGCCCAGGATAGGGATGCCTGGAGCAAGGCGGCCAAGTAACGCCAACTCGCAAAATCCAGCTGCGGCCTCCGTTTTCTGCCTTGCTACAGTTGTGGTTTGGAATCGCCAAGGAATCTTCTTTGGTCTCTTGTAAATTGATCCATGGCGACGAACGGCCATCTCCATCCCGCCATTCCGTATCGAACTACAGGTGCTGAATGAATTTCTCCAGTCTATCTCGGGGTATCACTCATCGTCTTGTATGGGCATGAGCTGTCCGCTATACTGGTTTGAAATAGCAGTAGTGCACCCGTTGCTATAATTATTGCAGCCAGAGTGTGGCTTGAAGGTTTTGTCTATGTCTCTCTCACCATGATATTTTCAGAACTTCTGCCCGTGAGTTGTTGAATAGCACTGCCCGTCGTGGCTCGTATCTCTATACCTCTCACAAATACGCCATACCCCCCAATCAGCGCACCACAGTCTTCAATACAGGCCACCTCTGTAGGTTTGAACAACCAACCTAAGCGAAAAAGCTCATATGTCGATGAATAGACTAAGACTCCTTCGATTACCCGCCCACAGACCATTCCTTTGGCATAGGAAATGGCTCCGTTCGCTGGATCATCTTGATCATGAATCTTCATCTTCAATATCTGTTCTAATTTTCTCGTTGTCTATCCAGAAAGTTGTTCATTTTGTTGAGCCAAGAAAAGCTAGTTGCACTGCATTTCGAGTCGTAGACAATGTAAAGTTCCTGGCTGAAAAAAAGGCTGCCTTTTTCTATAATTCGTGTTACCATCTACTGATGATTGTGACGGCGATTGTGACATGGAAAGAAAACACAAAATACTTGACAAGACCACTATTGGAATTGGAATGACTGCGAAGGCATATTTCTGTGGCCAAAGAGGATGCTCGTGTAGCCGTGCCCACAGTTTCAAGAGTGAGTTGAAAAGGAACGTCGTACCACAGCCATTACTACAACTCTTTACAATGCAAGGAAGAAAAACCCTGTTCTTATCTTATTACACCAACAAACGGAGTGTAGTAAGACTTTTTCTCTGGAATTGCTGATCGATTCCTTCGATTAACAAGATAGGAGCAAAATGACATGCTTGGTGTTCCGTCATTGCACAGGTAGTATTCGAGATTCATAAATCTCGAGGGAAGATACGTCGCTTCTCATTTTAGAAACTGGTGGTTCTCTTGTCTTGTTATTGAATAAATAAGAGAAACTAGCTAGTAGTCATTCTCCAAAATAATAGATCGTGTCGCAGAGGTATCCGATTTAAATAATTCCTACTACCTTTTGTCACATTAGTATGGAATCACAAAAAATCTTGCCCCCAAGCACACGCGCTCTCTTGATGCACCATCTACTAATAAAGAGAGGGCGATTCTCATAAGATTCGTCTCATTTTCTTTCTCCGAACTAAATGATGTCAAGCGTTGGCAACATTGAGGGCATGGATTTGTCCCGGAGTCCAACACGAAGGCATGCATCACCAATCGATAACTTTTCCAGCGATGATAACACTACGAGCTCTCTCTATGAGGATTCATCTGCAAAAGGTGAACACCCAATGAAAGAGTCGGCATCTTACTCCACAGCCGTGACCAAGAGCGAGAACAGAGCTGTAACGTTGTCAAAGCTTCTTGTGTTTCTTGTGCTCCTTATAGCAGTAAGCGCTGCATCTTCAATCACATATGTCCGGCTCAATGAAGAAGAGCGAAGCAGCTTTGAGGAGATGGTGAGGCATAGGACTCGCTTGACTTCCACATACAACTCCTCTAACCTTCGCCTTCGTCCCTTTGCGACTCAAATTAGGTTGAAGATGTCGGATCAGAGTTGACATCTGCTGCGCGGCAAAAAGCTGATCACATATTCAACGGCTTAGATACGTTTTCAGTTGTCCTAGCATCGGAAGCCGCAAAAGAAGCAAATTCCACTTGGCCCTTCATGACAGCTTCCGATTTTTCGTTGAAAGCTGAGAGAATTGAAAAGCCATTTGGCGTGGATAAACCAAGCTTCGTCATGGCGCCAATCGTTGAGAAAGACCAAAGAAGTCGATGGGATGAATATCAAGTGGAGAATACTCCTTTGTGGTATCAAGAGTCACTTAAGAATGAACAATCGAACTTCACTCTTCAGGAGCTCGTGGCTATCTCTCCTCCGTTCATGTATTATTTTGATTCTGCAAGCAACTTTCAAGTCACTGCCTCCGCACCAGGCAGAGCGCTACCATCTTGGCAATACTATCCACTCGAGCCGACGGCTTTCGGGCCAATGATTACAGGATACGACCTCCTGACAGCCCCACGAATCGCTGACCTGTTCTCAATCTTAAGCTCAACATTCCGTCCTGTGATTGGTTTTGCTCAGCAAGCAGATAGTGAGGGATCTTTTTTTGTCAAAGGCCAAGTGTTGCAACCGATTTTTAAGGGTGTGGATACAGACGGCGATGAAAAGTCCTTGGTAGCCGTTTTGCGTTTAGAGTTCTCTTGGGTTGAGTTCTTTTCCAACCTGTTGGTACATTCTGGAGACGAAATTTTCGTTTTGGTTCTGCAGAGCAGCTGCCCGGCAGTTGATGCGACGTCAAATACCAGTTCGACAACCTCAGACGAACTAGGAGTTCTATCATATCGTGTCAACGGTATCCGGGCAGATTTTTTGGGCGAGATTGATGCCCATGATCCAACATATGACTATCTTGAAGTCACCAAGGTGCTCGTCGACCTGAGGATAGACCCTGCTGAAGTCCCCGAGGGACGATGTGCACCAAGATTGACGATGCATCTCTACCCTACCGAAAAAATCGAGTCAACGTTTCGATCTTCGAAGCCATTGTATTATGCCCTGGCAGTCGCCGCAGTCTTTGGTTTCACCATTCTAGTTTTTCTGATCTATGACTATTTCGTAGGAAGACGTCAAAGAAAAATCATGAAACGCGTTTTCCAGCAAGACAAGATTGTGTCGAGCTTCTTCCCCACTGCCATTCGAGATCGCCTTGTTGCCCAGAATCGAAAAGGTCTGAAAATGTCGCAGTATGGCAGTCATATGGATCCGTTCGGTTTCCTAGACAGCTCGTCAAATGGAACAGGCGCCCCTTTGGCGGATCTTTTTCCAAATACCACTGTTGTTTTTGCTGATATTGCTGGCTTCACAGCCTGGTCGTCTGCACGAGAGCCCCAACAGGTATTCGTTTTGCTGGAAAGCATATACATGGCTTTCGACAAAATTGCGTATCGACATAGTATTTTCAAGGTTGAGACTGTTGGTGACTGCTATGTGGCAGTGGCAGGTTTACCGGAACCTAATGACGATCACGCCGTCGCTGTCGCAAACTTTGCTCGCGGTTGCGTACAGACAATGAGAGAAATGACGATCAGCTTGGAGGTAACATTGGGCCCGGATACTGCTGAGTTGGCATTGCGGGTGGGTATGCATAGGTACGAGGGCTGAGTTGATGGTGTGGTTTATGCTCATGATGGTGTCCGAGTCCGAATCTCAACTCGTGTGTATGTTGTGCAGCGGCCAAGTTACTGCGGGTGTGCTTCGTGGTGAAAGGAGTCGATTCCAACTGTTTGGTGATACAATGAACACAGCTTCACGAATGGAGAGCAGTGGCGAAAGGAATCGCATTCACATATCTCAAGTGACAGCTGACTTGTTAGTCGAAGCTGGAATGTCCAAGCTGATCAAACCCAGACATGAAAAGGTCATGATCAAGGGAAAGGGTGAGGTTCGAACCTACTGGTTGCGAACTATCTCTTCGGAAAACAAAGAGCGGACAAGATCCTCCACAATTAAAACCAATTATGTTTCATCAGTGGAAGAAAGCGAAGAGATTTCCTCCCAAAGCACAGCTGCTTCCGAGGAGGACACAAATGAAAGAGTCGGCGTAGTTGGAATGACCAAGACGGAACGTCTGGTGGAATGGAATGTCGATGTGTTGAGTACTCTCCTCCAGCAGATTATTGCATCAAGAGGAGGTGTCGTCAATTGTATTAAGAATATTTCACTGACAAGCCGTTACAAACCGGATGCAACCACAGTGTTGGAAGAGTTTGTTCCCATCATTCCATTGAAGAGATTCGATGAGACCGAACTCAGCAAACGACCAATAAGTCCTAGTTCCATTGACATTGGGGAAGAGGCTAAATCTCAGTTGAGAAATTATGTTTCTTCCGTCGCATCCATGTATAACCAAGAAAATCCCTTTCACAACTTTGAGCATGCCAGTCATGTGACAGCTTCCGTCAAAAAGTTGCTCACACGAATCGTCAATGTGGGTGATGGCCCCACGACAACGACGACAACGACGACATCAGGAGGAGGAGGAGGAGTGAAGAATCTCGTTGACTTGGCGGGGCATTCGTATGGGATCACATCCGATCCATTGACACAATTTTCGGTCGTCTTTTCAGCGCTGATTCACGATCTGGACCATCCAGGAGTGCCGAATGCTCAATTGGTAAAGGAGAACACTCGAAATGCACAAATCTACAAAAAATCCATCGCCGAGCAAAACAGTGTCGACTTGGCATGGGAAATGCTGATGAATGATGACTTTGAAGCTCTTCGAGCTTGTATCTATCAGACCGAAGAAGATCTGAAACGGTTCCGACAATTGGTTGTGAATACTGTCATGGCGACCGATATCGTAGATAAGGAATTGCAGAGCCTTCGCAAGGCTCGATGGGAGACAGCATTTGCAACGGAAAACCACCATACTGACTCGTCGGAGGACATTGCTGAAAGTGAGGATCGCAAGGCAACCATTGTGATTGAGCACTTGATTCAGGCCTCAGATGTGTCCCATACCATGCAACATTGGCATATTTATAAGACTTGGAATAAGAAGTTCTTCTTGGAATGTTACGGAGCCTACAAGGCTGGCCGTGCCCCAACAGATCCCAGCGTGAACTGGTACGAGAGCGAACTTGGGTTCTTCGATTTCTACGTCATCCCCCTGGCCAGAAAATTGGGCAACTGTGGCGTTTTTGGGGTCGCATCTCACGAATACTTGAACTATGCCATGGCCAATAGGGCCGAATGGGATCGCAAGGGAGAATCCCTTGTTGAGGAATACTTGATGACATCCGACCATCACAGCAATCACCATTCCTGAGAGGTATATCATGGATCTTGCTTGTCATCGTTGAATGCTTAGTACACATAGTCGTATATAAGAAAACAATGGACTGGTATTTGTATAAGAAACATGCCCATTTTTGGTTGGGTTTGCTCATTTCCAACCTTTTTTTTGGGTTCTGATAGTTGTCATTCTTCAGCAACTCTTCACCGTAATGATTTTCCCAGATCCCGGCCGAAGTATAGTGCCGTCGCCGTTCTTCAAATGTTCTCGTCGTCGGTTCAAAGCACATTCTGCTTTTGCTCTCAATAATAAATATGAAACGATGGAATAACCAAACACAAAAGGTTGTTTTAGACCTTGTATATAGAATGTCAAATCAACTAGTCATAATGAGGTCCCCCCGCGCCAGCAATTCTTTGAGAGAACCTCTGCTCTCGTGCAACACAATCATAATGCTATTATATTGTAGGGGGCCATTTTTCTCTTCAGGAGGATAATATCCGCATGACATTATTACAACTGTTCACATGTTTATTTTTCTTATTATATCATCTCTTCCTTACTGATGACGAGAGAGAGAGAGAGTAGAGAGACCTTGGAATGGTTCTCGATGCCTTTTTGCTGGCGGATATGCATGGCTGACGACGAAGAATGCGTGAATGATCGAACCGCGGGATTGTGACTGATGGATTCCCGCGTAACAAATACGAACCGAAGACGATTATAGCGAGAAAGAAAAATGATGTGCATCATCACAAAATAGATAGATGGAAACATCATTATCTTGAGAATAGTTGTATTATCCTATTATTCAATCTCTGGAGAGAAAGCCCTTTTTTTTTTTGGTAAAGGAATCGTTTTGTTGGTACAGTAGTGTGAGTGGAAAGAGAGACCCACCAGAGTATTTCAACAACAACAACACACCCTTTTTGAACACAACAACAACAAACAACAATGGACAAAATACGAACGTTCCACGGCGGTGTATTACTGCTAATCGGTGTCGTCGCATATATGTCACAAAAAATTGTCATTGTAGGTTCTTATTGGTGGGACATTGAGCAAAAATAGGGCAGAGATGGTTGGGTTGGAGCAAAAAAATAGTAGGCCAACCGAAAAAAACAGGAGTAGTAGTAGTAGTAACTGCGTGATGATGGAACTGAACATAAAAACGGTTTCATCGTTCCGATTGTATCGATTGTATCGCTGCTTCGGCTCGCTCTTTGTTGCAAGGTATGCAAAGAAAGATTTGCCATATCCGCCATCACACTATATGTTGAAGCATCCAAAAAGGATCTAAAACAGTTGTTTTTTTGGCCATCTGCCACACACCCCAGTTCTTATTGACTCGTTCGAGTTCATCTTTCTGCTCAAACGAAACGAAATACCATTTTGCCACGAGTGGAAGAACGAGAGACAAAGAAGCCGCAACACACATAGCGGCATCATCGTCATATTCCTATTATTACTTGCATCTCATCAACTACAATCGTCAGATCAGAAAAAAGAGTGTGTGTGTACTTGTAAACTCTTTGTTTTTTCTCCCTTCTTGATATAAAAAGGACCAAGAAAGCTCATCATAACCAGAGAGAGAGAGTAAAAAGGATCAGCGATGAGCTTAAGTGACTATCAACAGACCTTTCATTCTTCTTCTCATGCTATGGAGGATGATGAAGAAGAAACAGACTGGGCGCAATTTGAAGATGCTCCCGAGCATCCCGCACTCTCGTCATCAACAGTGGATAATAGCAATGATATTGTCATGATCCCTCCACAGTTACATCCTGCGGCGGTATCGTTTGGAATGCGAAAGGTTTCTTCTTCGTACTTTTCCATTGCGTCCCATGAGAGCATGATGACAGCGGACCTAATATCCAAACTGGACGAGACCAACAACAATAACTCTCCGGCCTATGATACTATGGAGGAGGAACAATGGGATACTCGATCTCTTCAATTTGACAAGGAGGATTCGTCCGATTTACTCTATCATGATATATTGATGAATGTGTTTACATTTTTGGATGCTCAAGCATTGGCTGCCTTTTCGGAAACGGCAAGACGACCCAATTTTGAGGTCTTTTACTTTTTGCAACTTCAATTGCAACGAGCGATTGTACTTGTGGAAAATGATCCACAAAACAAGAATACGGAAAGCACGAATTCTTCTTCTTCTCAACAGCATCATGATGATGATGATGATGAACTGACTGCCATTGCCGGTTCTGCCTTTTTATCTCGATTGACCAGATTGGATCCTCAAAAGGCACAAGAAACTGTCAACGAATATCTCGAATCCAATTCGACCCTTCGTTCCATGCCACTGTCTCATAGTATTGCCTACATGAGACATTTTCTGAACCGAAGAAGAGGCTTTTACAATCAATTGACGAATAATAATACTGAAAGCAGCAACAACAACAACAACAACAGTAGCAATACGCCATCTCCACAAGCTTTGGCATCGGCAGCATTATTGGCAACGGTTGTTGGTGCGGCGTACATGTCGTCATCCTCGGGAGGAGGTGGAGGAGGAGGTGGAGAAATGATGATGACAATGCCCATTCCTCCCGAATTGCCCAATATCCTTTTTCGATTTGGATTTGTGGGTAGTTTAATGGGTGCCGCCAAACGACAAATGTCCGATGTTGAAAATTACAATAATAAGAGTCATCAATTTCGATTCCCATCATCCCTGTTGGAAATGAAGGAAACCTTGACGGCGACACTTCGAAACAATATGAATACTACTACAATGATGAATGCTACAACTACAACTACAACAACAACGAATCAACAACAACAACAACAACAAAAGGTAACCGAACGGATGCTTTCCAATCCATACGATCATCATCATCATCATATTGATGAAGCAAAGGATAATGATGGACGAGAAGAAGAAAAAGAAGAAGAAAAAAAAGAAGAGGAGGAGGAGGAAGTTCCACAGAAAATGCCCAGTGGTTGTGTGGGAGCGTATTCTCGTGCCATTGCTTCGGCCACCAACTCGATTGAGAATCTCGTAAAGGAGGGTCGCAAGAATCGTTTTGCCGCATTGGATGAAGACGAACAACAACTCGTCGTCATGACCTTTTTGGATGCCTGTTCGTCCGATGATGGTCTTGCATTGCTCCAACAAATGATCCATACCATGGACGTCGATGGCTTTCATTTAGCATCTGATGGATCCGAAACATGTGCCCTCCATACTGCCGCCTTTAATGGTGCCGCCAAGGTTTTGGATTATTTACTACAGGGCATTGATGACAGTGATGAATCCAAGGATGGTGGCCTATGTCAGGTGAATTGTCGAGATAGCAATGGTTGGACGGCACTTCACTTTGCAGCTGGGTCCAATTCAGTTTCCGCCATTCATGTATTGGCCAAACATGGTGCCGACCTATCCATGGAAGCCAACAATGGCTATTCTCCATTGCAATGGGCCAAACGATTGTCCAATGAACAAGCAGAAGAAGCATTGAAAGAATTGATCCATAATGAATCTGATAGGACATTGGGATGGATGTCTAGTCAACCATTAACGACCATTGCCAATCGATTTTTTGCCCTAATGCCATCGCATTGAGGAGAAAAATATATAACAACAAGAACAAGACAACAACAACCGAATTGGGGCGAATTATACTATTATACGAACTACTATACGACTTTCTGCACGCAACACAACATACACATGAATGAAAAACTCAAGGATTTGTATGTATTAATAAAATATACTAAGCTATATAGTAACAGCTATACTAACAACAATTGACAAACAAATACTATTAAACTCTATTCCTTATACTACTACACTTTTTTTGGCTGATGATGAATGAACCAATAAGTTGGTTGGTGGGTCTGTCAGTGGTCGTTTGTTTTTTGTATGTGCAACTGTTGGTATGCGGTATTTTGTGCTACATTTTTAGTTGCAGACGTTATTTAGAACGTTCTCGGATGGGTCAATTCAAAAATGCCAACGATCACTGAGAATGACATCATGAACAGGGGGAATACAACATCACAGCATTTCTGTTCTGTGATTTTGGGATTCTGTCTTTACTATTAGCATGTAAAATGAGCTACAAGAAGTCTTCAGGGCAAAAATTCCTCAAAACAACTATCGTTATCTTCATTGCGTTCCTTTTGTCACGTCAAGTTACGGTAATTTCGAGATTGTTGTCCGAAACACCACACGGCGGAAGCGATGGTTACTATTATGAATCGCATCATCATCAGCCCTCGTCCTACAACTACAACAATGATACTGTCATCATCGCCAAAGCAACGCATCCTACTAAAAAAATTATTCAAAAGGATATCAATTATGATCCTGTTCAAAGTCTATGGGACGAGTACATGGAGCAACACTCCGAGCAGGTCTTACAACAAGAATGGACCGATTTTTGGAAGTCCACCAGCGACACTGATGGTGCATCATCGAGCAACAACAACAATCATAACGTCAGCACCATCACTCTCATGAATCACAACCATCATCACTTTTCGTTGAATGGACGAAAATTTGCAATAGGGTACTACAGTTGTCCCCTACAGGCAGGCAATCGATTGCATCACTTTTTCAATTCGCTCATTTGGTCCATTGTTACGAATAGGACATTTCTTTACCGATATTTCGACTATCCAACATGCATGAGGATTACAGGAGGAAATTTAGTCCTTTGCAATGCATCCAATACTGTGACGGAATGTGATGAAATATTACAACGAAATTCTTGGATTCCATCCTTTAATGACTGGAAACGTCGATACAATTTTCAAAATTTCACATCCTTGTCCTTTTGGTCCACAATCGAAAAACGTCCAAAGCATCGTCTTTGGCAAGAGGGCATCAGTGAACAACAAGCCGGTATTGTCGACTCGAAGGACAATAATGATCTGGTCATTGAATTTGCACAAATGTTGGGTCAAGATGCTGTAATTTTGAAAAGTGAACGAAAACGAAACTACCTACTATCAACAACAGAAGCGAGAGAACGAGCAAGGCAACTATTTTCCTTTGGTCCAGACTATTTGTTTGGTTTCTTGTTTGCCAAATCCTTTGCATTTCAACCCTCTGTTACCGGCAATAGTAGTAGTAGTACTACTGCTACTATCAGTTCTCCGGTCCATTCCACCATCATTTCTACAGCATCTGGTAACGTGTCGACGATGACCAAGAATATCACTCTTCCAAGAGCATCACCATCTGCCTCGTCATCACCGCCCATCTTGATTGTCATTCACTCTCGTCATTCCAAATTATCCAACGATGGCTCCAATATTCAACGAGAAATCAAATGTTTGGATAGACTATTATCGGCATGGATGAAGAATTCATCCGACCACCATCAGTACGACAGCAGCAGCAACAACAACAGGACAACTACAACAGCTGCAAATTGTTCCATATATCTCCTTTCGGATCGGCCAATGACATTAATGTTACTTCAAGAACACATATCTCAACAGTATCCTACATGTCAGGCACATGTTGCCAAACATGATTATGGTACATCCTTTCGAAATGAACATGGACCCTATGCTGGTATTGGTTTTTATCAAGATTTGGCCATGGTACAAAATGGTATTCTTATCCATCAGTCCTCCGCCGCGTCATTGCCCAACAATAAAATTGGTTTTATTGGATCCGAACGTCGATCGTCCAGTCAGCTAGTGAGAGAACTAATGGTCTATCATCACCACAGGAATCGTCTAGCACAACAAGACCTACTACTACTACTGTCCAATGCCAACAATTCTTCTGTCGATGAAATACTAGGAGGCGGGCTGACTACGTGCTATTTATAATTAAGTTGGCATTATTACTTACTTGCTCTATTTTCTCTATAAAAAAGAAATATCTACTACTACTATTAATTCCAAGATGCTATCAAGCCTTCAAGCCTTCTTGGTTCCTTGACCTAGAACAATTCTCGTCATGTTGGCCATGTGCATGTCTCTCTTTTTTTCTTCTTCCTCCTCCTCCTTGTTGTCGTCATCGGATGGTGATGGCTTCTTGTCTGGTTTGGGAATATCTTCCACCTTGAGATCCAATGCGACATCTTCCGAAACATTCTCGAGACCTGCATCCTTTAACCAACCCGTGAGTTGACCGGGATTGAAAAAATGACTGGGTTTGGTAAGAGGTACAAATTCACCAAATACCAATGTTCCACCCGGATTCAAATAAGAGGATAAGACTTGTACCATCTTTTCTGGATGTTCCACATGATGTAAGACATAAAAGGATACAATAAAATCAAATGTATCACCATTTAAATGAGCCGGATGGAATTCTGTCATATTCAAACAGACTGCCTGTTTCATGTTCGAATAATTTTGTTGTTGATACATATCAATCATGGCAGGTGACACATCGACACCCGTAATGGATTGAACATATGGACCAACAAGTTTCGTCAAATGACCAATACCACAACCAAAATCTAATAATGTTGTCTTTTGAGGATCGAGTTGAGATTGGAAACGTTCCAAAAAAACTTTTGCAAGTTGTTCATTGATAAAGATGACAGTTGGATTTGTTACCCAGTCTTTGGCTGTTTCTTCCTTATCAAATTCATCTTGCGATTTCATAGGATTCTCATTATCACCATGGTGACCATGATGATGATGATGCGAATGACTATGATGATTGTCCGACATGATAATGATACTAGCCTTATTCCTATGATGATTTCTTATTTTTATGGCAAGATTCATATCGGGGTTTCGAGAGAGAGAGGCTTTAGATCGAACCAACTCGAACTCGAAAAAATGGCCTATTTGGTGGTTTTATCGAACCTTTACGAACACTTCCACACGAATCACTCACGGATTTCGGAGAAATACAAACACAACACATATGACTCAATAGAATGGACGCGATCTTTCGAGAGCTTTCTTTTTTATTTTATTTTATTTATTGACCATCATGCAAAAGCAGCAAAAACGAAATATCTACTACTATTGTTGCGATAGTTCCAAAAACCTTCAAACTTTCTTCTTGGTTCCTTGACCTAGGACAATCCTGGTCACGTTGGCTAGGGGCATGTTCCTCTGTTTTCCTTCCGATGTTGTTGGTGATGGTTTGGGAATATCTTCCACCTTTAAATCCAATGCGACATCTTCCAAAACATTGTCAAGATCTGCTCCCTGTAACCAATCCGTGAGTTGACCCTGTTTGACAAAATGACTGGGTGGAGGATCGGGTCCCTTTGGTACAAATTCACCAAATACGAGTGTTCCACCAGGATTCAAATAGGAAGATAAGACTTGTATCATCTTATCGGGATGTGTCACATGATGTAATACATAAAAGGATACAATAAAATCAAATGTATCACCATTCAAATGAGCCGGATGGATTTCGGTCATATTCAAACAGATTGCCTGTTTGATATTGGGATAATTTTGTTTTTGATACATATCAATCATGGCAGGTGAAACATCGACACCGGTAACTGACTTGACATGTGTGGACCAACCAAATTCGTCAAATGACCAATACCACAACCAAAATCTAATACTGTTGTCTTGTTGGGATCCAATCGAGATTGGAATCGTTTTAAAAAGACGTTTGCAAGTTGTAAATTGACAAAAATGACCGATGGATTCTTTACCCAATCTTTGGCAGTTTCTTCCTTATCAAATTGATCTTGTGATGTCATACTACTAGTACTACTAGGATTCTCATTATCATTAGTATTCTCACCACCACCGTGGGGACCATGATGATGATGGT